>JADZMA010001387.1:0-20217 GCA_020796225.1 Arion vulgaris
GATCTTGGAACACATAATAACAGTTTCTTCTTTTCATAATTATCTCGATTTTTTTCTCCTTCATGCACTGCAATCCATATCTTCATTCAAATGTTATAACTAGTTTCAATGTTATATCACACTTATCCTACTTACATACATTTTTATAACAAAGTATAGGACACATTGAACTTGCTTCTAAGGCAAGTGGTCCAGGTTCAACTCCACAGTAAGGCTGAATTTTTTTCAGACCATACAGCTCTCAGGTTTGACCCAGTCTTAATTGGGTACCAGTAATAACACTGGGAAGCAAGGCGATCGAAGCGTGATGTTGCACCACATCTCCACTGTGCCAATAATGAAAGATATGCCTAACATCATATTACCAAATATACCTCGAGGTATATATTGGAGTAAAAGGGTCCCTTCACTATTTTTTTTTTTTAAAGGACGCATTGTTTGTGCCTAACTAATATTTTCTCTTCTGAAACAGTTCAGAAAAAAGCTGAGATGGCTAAAAGTGCATTAAATAATAAGAGATAGATCAATTTAAAAAAAGATTTAAACGGGCCAATAATAAGATAAAAATGAGTCACCGGATGCTATATACACATAATGTATCTATGGTATAAAACATGAGGAGGGTCTGGCCGAATGTGGATTAGAATTAATGGGAGACCGTGGTTTAACTATCTTCGGGAAGACTAGGCCCGATTCCTGGTACGATCAAGGAGTTTTTTGCCAGAGGCATAAAGAAAAAATCACAACCGGAACAGTTTTGCCAGGACTCAAAACACGAGCCATGCAGTCATTAAATTCTCAGGCTCATGTCCCCCTGTCTCTGCACGCTCTAAAAGCAGTATTACACAGGCAATAAAGAGAGTTTTTTTAATTTCTAAATTTTACAGAAACATGGACACTACACAAGTAGCTAGAAGACAAAATTGCTGGCTCTGATATGTAGATTTATAGAAAAATTGAGCACAATTCATGAACACAGAAAGAAACAAATGAAGAACTCATGCAAAGTTAGGAATGACAAAGGAATTGTTAAAAAAGAAAAATAGAGACAAGTCAAACAATTTGACGTATTTAGAAGGCATGTTCTGTACATGGCCCTGTACTCAGCAGAGTTGGGGGTCGGGCTAGTCTCTCTTAGAAAGGCTAAAAGTGGAAAATTAATAATTACTGAAGAGCCATGAACACACAAGCCGACCTGTATCCAGTGGCCTGGGACTGGAAAACTATGATCATAAGATCTAAGGTTAATGGGGTTTCGGACTACCAGGAATGGACTTCTTAGGTTAAGTTTTGAAGTGGGGTGTTTTCACGACCCAAACGAAAGCATGCTGAGCCATATGTTGGCCTACTGATTTGTAGGCGCCTTAACTGGCACAAAAACTCACGATCTGGTGCAAATACATACAGACTACAAAGAGTAGTTGAACAAGAAGTTGATGTAGAGTGAATGAAGGAGAAAACTATCTGACACATAAACATGATACTGTTGAACAAATCATATAGGAGGGAATGGTTGATGGTAAGAAGGCAAGGGGAAAATATAATGGCTAGAGAAACATTAAAAGTTGGATAAAGAACAGTTTGGTAAAATGGACCACCATGCAATGGGATAGAAAGGTTAAGAATCATTACTGCTGGCATTCAAAGTGAGATGGAAAGCGATCAGTCAATATTACCCACAAGTACATAATAGCAATACTCTACAAACTATGTATCAAATTTCAATTTGGAATCAAACATAACATGGCAGTGAAAGTTCAAAAATGACTAAAGATTTAGAAAGTAAGTTGAATGCATTTGAAAACAGATGTCTGCGTAAAATATTAAAGGATAAAATGAAACGAATTCAGAGAAGGGATGAGATCAGACAGATGTCTGTTCAACTAATAGTAATAATTGTTATAAGAAAGAGAAGATGGAGATACGTTGGTCATAGTCTGAGTAGAAATTATCAAAGAATCACAAAGCAGGCAATGAAGATAAGGTTAAAAAAGAAGGATGTCCTATGTAAAACCCTGGAAATGAACTTTACTGAGCGGCGTGAGAAGCATCAAACTCAATAAGCAATAGAAGAGATTGAGCAAGCTGCCCAGGATAGAATGGTATGAAAAAAAGTAACGTATTATAATGGTACAAGATGAATATAATTATAAAATAACGGTTCCCAGTAATGGTAAATGACTATAATTATAAGGAGTAACATTAGCAATAACTGCAATGTAGTTTATATATAAAATAAAGTAAGTAACTAAGAAGAGAGAAATATGTTATTTCCCAGTTAAGAAAATCAATAATAATAAAGGATTGTGGAGTAATGGGAGCATTGATTAAAATGATGACTTACTAACAGATGAGTGAAGATACACATTCAATTCATTCTCATCATTTCTTTTCTTCTTAAACTATAGTGTTATTATTTCATATGACTAAGCCATGGTATAATTATGAACATACAAATGCAAATGCCTTCTGTGTTATACAATGTCAGATGCTGTATGTAATTTGATCATGAACACACTTGTGTGCACATCCGATTCTATCCTATAATTAAAGATCTGATGATAACAATAACAGCTTGAATAGTGGTACTTGCCAGACTACTCCTACCCAACTTATCATTTATAATATTTTTAAAGGTCTGAATACTGGGTTGTCAAGAAGGAAGCAATAATAATGTAATTTATAATACTTAATTTAAATAAACTGATAAAGTAAAAGTGTCTAAAGTAAAGGACAAACCTGAAACCATGAAACTCAATTTCACCTAATCAAGATTCTAAAATTAGATGATCAATACATGATAATAATAAAATAAACACTTTATAATAAAACAAAATAATACACCATACAATAATAATGCATTAATGATATAAATTATAACACATACCACAACAGATCTGTAAAAGAGTATGATCACATTGTTTCGTCCTCTAGTTCGTCTAATCATTGAAAGTACTGACTTATCCACCTGATGAACAAAAGGACAGCAGGCAGACTGTCGTCGTCTGTAGTCCTAGCAGAGTACAATAAAATATTGTGGTCTGATTTCGATTATTTCGGTCATAGATATATTCAAAATCAAACTTTAAAAAAATATAGCCGAATCTAAAACCTCAATGGTAAATAACTACACACTCTTAACACTCCCTCTCTTCCGCTATCTGTCTGTTCATCTAACTATTTATCTTTCTCTCTCTCTCTCTTTCTCTCATCGTAGATATAAATTATATACATAGGACACATGATTACAGAAGATGGCAGATTTGAAAAAGAAATAATATATATATAACAAATCATCATCATCAGGTGCCGTCTCCACATCGAAGGTTGGTTGCAATGAATCTCCAGCATCCTCTGTCTTTCGCCCTGGTGTTGTTACTGCCAGACTGTATATAACAAATAAGCTGATTATCAAGTACTATATTTACTCGTATTTTTGTATGTTTCAGAAACATGAACAATGAACAGGCATTTGGGAGACAGAATTAATATTTGTGCAATGTGGATATAATGATGTCATTACCTTGTCTTGGGGAGGAGTGGAGGGGAGGAGGAATAAAGTTAATGAAAAACTGGTAATCAAGAAAGAATTACTGCAGAAAATAAAAATGAAACAACAACTATTCCGAAGACATGACGCGATGATTCAAACCTTATTAGAATTGAAAGTTCAAAGACGACCAGCAAGACTGAGACACAAATGGGAGAAACATCAAGAGATTGGCAAATTACAGCCTGACAGAGGGCAACATATCACAAGAGAGAGAGAGAGAGAGAGAGAGAGAATGTTGGAGGTCCATTGCAGCCAACCTTCAATGAAAAGACGGTACAATGATAACAAATCTAGAACAATCCTGCAACAATTCTAGAAGTCTCTAGAAAATGTAACTATAAACAGAACGACGCGATCCGGATTCGAACCCACGGCATTCGGGAACGGCAAAGCGATAACTTAACCACTTAGCCACAGAGCTCTTAACGAGTCAAGAGAGTTAACAAAGGATAACCAACTACCCTAGCCACAGAGCCTAAAACGACAGAGAGTTAACACAAAGGATAACTTAAACCACTTAGCCACATAGCTCTTAACGAGTCAAGAGATAACAAAGGATAACTTAACCACTTAGCCACAGAGCTCTTAACGAGTCAAGAGAGTTAACAAAGTTGATAACCCTAACCACTTAGGCCACAGAGCTCTTAACGAGTCAAGAGAGTTAACAAAGGATAACTTAACCACTTAGCCAAGGTTGTTTTAATGAGTCAAGAGAGTTAACAAAGGATAAACTTAACCACTTAGCCACAGAGCTCTAAATGAGTCAAGAGAGTTAACAAAGGATAACTTAACCACTTAGCCACAGAGCTCTTAACGAGTCAAGAGAGTTAACAAAGGATAACTTAACCACTTAGCCACAGAGCTCTAAACGAGTCAAGAGAGTTAACAAAGGATAACTTAACCACTTAGCCACAGAGCTCTTAAACGAGCCGGCAGAGTTGTCAAAGCGATAACTTAAACACTTAGCTACAGAGCTCTTAACGAGCCAAGAGAGTTAACAAAGGATAACTTAACTATTTTAGCTGTACAGAGCCTAAACGAGTCAAGAGAGTGGGTCAAAGGAGCAACTTAACCACTTAGCCACAGAGCCTCTAAACGAGCCACAGAGTTAACAAAGGATAACGAACCACTTAGCCAAGAGCCTAAAACGAGTCAAGAGAGTTAACAGCGATAACTTAACCACTTAGGTTACAGAGCTCTTAACGAGTCAAGAGAGTTAACAAAAGGATAACTTAACCACTTAGCCACAGAGCTCTTAACGAGCCTCTAAGAGAGTTAACAAAGGATAACTTAACCACTAGTACTTAAGAGCTTCTAAAATGAGCCGAAGAGAGTTGGAATAGATAACTTAACCACTCTAGCCACAGAGCTCTAAACGAGTCAAGAGGAGTTAACAAAGGATACCCTAACCACTTAGCCACAGAGCTCTTAACGAGTCAAGAGAGTTAACAAAGGATAATCAACCACTTAGCCACAGAGGCCTCCAATGAGTCAAGAGAGTTAACAAAGGATAACTTAACCACTTAGCCACAGAGCTCTAAACGAGTCAAGAGAGTTAACAAAGGATAACTTAACCACTTAGCCACAGAGCTCTAAACGAGTCAAGAGAGTTAACAAAGGATAACTTAACCACTTAGCCACAGAGCTCTTAACGAGTCAAGAGAGTTAACAAATAATAAATTCAAATTAAACCTAAGTTCTACATTCTTATTGCCCTAATTACCACTTTGTTTCTTTGTTGTTTTACTTCACATTTACCACCTATGGATGAGAATAAGATTCCTATGCTTCTTAGTACTTTCTCTTCCCATGTCTTGTAATCTATATGGCCAAACAGCATGTATTCAAGTTATATATTTACTAGATTTCTTTTCATTGTTTCTCTTCCGTTCTATTTCTAGTTTTATGTGTTTTTTGTGTTACATTTATTTCGTTATTCGTTTTTATTCCTGATTTTCGTTTTTATTTCAGATTTTCATTGAAATGTTTGTTTTCGTCGTCCATTTAAAAAATAAATTTGTCACTCCTGTTGTTCGTTTGCTTGATGTGCCGCCTTGTTATCTAAAACGTTGCTGTATTTGTCATTGTTTTTGTATTTGTAAAACTACAGTAATGCATTACGGTTTTGCTAATCAAATAGTTTTACTGCAGTCTCAATCTGTTTTGTGAATATTTATTTTTTTGGTAAGAACCAATAGGAAGAATGGCTAATGCATATTATCAACAAATAGACAGGCACGTATTAGAGCTTCCTGATCTCATTATTCATTACTGATAAAATACATACGAGAAATAAACATTGAATAAAATTATGTATCTATTATACAAGAACAATTTTTCGCCCGCCCGCCTAGCGTGTTCATAGCGCGGCGTTGGACTCGGGGTGACTAGTCCCTCTGCAGCGCGGTTTCAATACCGTGGGCTGCAAAGCCAGATTCCCAGATTCACGGTGTTCGTGGCACCAAACCGAAGGGTTACAATGTCCATGGCACTGAGCCGAAGAGCTGAAAGCTCAAGCGGTTTGGATCGGAAAACTCCAAAAACAAACAATTCTCTACCAATTAACGAAGAATTGATAAAATGTCATAGAGACTGGCGAGGTAATCCGTTTCAAGTTAAAACAATAAGGCAGCAGGTGAGGACAACATTACTGCAGAAATGCTCAAAGCGGCAAATGATACAGCAATTAGCCAGGTGTCAGAACTATCAATAAATATAAGAATAAGAAACTGTCACAGAACAATTGAAAAAGTAATGACCGTTGAGATTCCAATCAATGTGACGATTATAACTGGAGAGGGATCACCATATTATTAGAAATGAATAATGACCCGCACTTCAGTCGTCCGCAAAATCAATGTCTTCGTGTCTCTTCGTTAAATTGTAAGTCTCACTTAATATTGTCTTTGTCTCAGGAGACAATAGGTGTTGCGTCATATGATCTAAAGTGGAATCACAACGTTTCATGTGGCTGTACGGTTTGATTTGAGTGGCAACTGCCACAGCTGCTGCAGGTAAACCAGACCAGAGCCGATGCAGGATGTTCTCTGTCGCTCTTTGCCCACATGAGGCATTTTTCTTCTTTCTTTTGAGCCGCTCCTCACTGCAGCTTGCCATGCTTGCCTGTCTTTATTCAGTTGTTCAGTGAAGTTTTTGTCTACAGGCGAAGTTAGATCAAGCTTGCAGGTACAATGGCGAATAATGGGTGCCCATGCTGTCTAGAAACCGATGTTGATCATATGAATGCCCGGATTCCATTATCGCCTATACGGCACAATTCTGTCCCAGCCATCTGAGACGCGTCGCTGACTCAGCAAAGTGTGCATGCTGAACGCCAGCACCGTTCAGGACTGAGACATTGAGATGGGATTCACATTTGATGCTGTATATTCGCTTGAGACAAAGTATGGAAGGTGTTGAGGCAATGTTCTTGTCTCACATATGTGGTCCATGTCTCACTACCATACAGCAGAGTGCTGAGAAACACGTTTATATACTTGTGTCTTGGTGTTTCCTGTGAGTGCCCTGTTTTCCCATACACGTTTTGCTAATTTAAACATAGCAGTGGAGGCCTCTCCTAATGCGATCATCAATTTTATCATCGAGGGAGGTTAAGCAATGATGACAGAGCCAAGGTATGTGTGTGCGGTGTTGACCACTTCAAGGCATGACTGTCAATGCTGAGGATGGGGCTCTGCTAATATCCCTGAATATAATATTTTCAGGTTGATACATCAGCTGAATTCCATTTATGCTGCAGCAAATCTGTCCATGAGGTGTGTCGTAGTCTCTTCTGTGTGTGATGTTAATGCTGATCATCGGCAAACAGGAAGTTCCTGATGGTGATTCTTTGAATTTGGTCTTGCTTTGAATTGCGCCATGTTGAATAATTTTCCATCTGTTCTTGTGTGGAGAAACATTCCTCTTCGGCGGATTCAAAGTGATGTATGCAGGGATACAAATATCCCAGAAGAGTGTGGGTGCAAGTACGCACCCCCTGCTTGACGCCGCTGTTGATAGGAAATGGAAAGTCTGCAAGTCTAGGTATGGTGTGTCACAAGATCAAATTGATTGGATATTTTGTTGTCTCTCACTTTATGTGCCCAGCTGCACTATGCAACGAATAATGATGATATGGATAAAAGACGCCCGAGTGGTTACCGGGTCCAAATTTGGAGTGTGTGAATAGAACCACCGTTACTCACGTACATGTCATAAGAGGCGACTAAGGAGGTTTGCTGAAATTGATGTACATGTCCCCAAACGTGAAGTCTATGCGTTTAGGTTTATCAAACCAATGCAACGTATACATCGTTCTTGACAGATCAAACATATCACAAAGTGATTAAAAATTGGTCAAAGAATTGAACGCAAAGAAGAAGAAGAAGAAGAAGATGCTTCTAACCAGACACATAGTCTTTCATTTATTATGTACTTATTGAAATAGTAAATTTAGTTTCTATAAATGAAAACATGAAAACGGCTATCAGCATTGTAGTTTTACAAAATACAAAACAATAACAATACACAGCAACGTTTCGACCAAAAGGTCTTTATCAAGCAAGGATAAGGTAGGAGGACGAATTACTCTTCTTCACAGTACACTACACATAGACTAAGAAAGAAATATCTTAACGGTCCTAAATTGATTTGTTATTATTTTTTTGGTAAAACTACAGTAATTTTTGTTATTTTGGCATTGCTAAATAGTTTTACTGTAGTCTCTATTCTTATATCGATACAATGGAATACAGTGAGAGATATTTATTGTAGTCTTTCCTATAATGATACAATGGAAATACAGTGAGAGATTTTACTGTAGTCTTCCTCATCAATACAATGGAAATACAGTGAGAGATATTTATTTGTTTTCCTATATCGATACAATGGAAATACAGTGAGAGATAATTTTACTGTAGTCTTCCCCTATATCGATACAATGGAAATACAGTGAGAGATAGTTTTACTGTGTCTTGCCCCATATCGATACAATGGAACACAGTGAGAGATAGTTTTACTGTAGTCTTCCCTATATCGATACAATGGAAATACAGGAGAGATAATTTTACTGTAGTCTTGCCCTATATCGATACAATGGAAATACAGTGAGAGATAATTTTACTGTAGTCTTCCCCTATATCGATACAATGGAAATACAGTGACAGATAAGCCTATCAGAAGTCTTCCCTTATATCAGATACAATGGAAATACAGACAGATAGTTCACTGTAGTCTCCCTACATCAATACAATGGAAATACAGTGAGAGATAATTTATCAGAAGTCTTCCCTATATCGATACAATGGAAATACAGTGACAGATAGTTTTACTGTAGTCTTCCCCTATATCAATACAATGGAAATACAGTGGGAGAGATACTTACTGTAGTCTCCCTATAATGATACAATGGAAATACAGTGACAGATAGTTTTACTGTAGTCTTGCCCTATATCGATACAATGGAAATACAGTGACAGATAGTTTTACTGTAGTCTTCCTCATATCGATACAATGGAAAGTACAGTGAGAGATAGTTTTCACTGTAGTCTGTCTCTATACCATACAATGGAAATAGAGAGAAATAATTGTATGAAACACTGTTTGAAACAGATTGACCTGGGGCATGGGTGGCTCACGGCTTCATCACACATGGTGGATGGATGGTTGAGGATCGAACGGAAGTGTTCTGCCCAGCGGTTTAGTATCTGAGGCTTGCTGCTAGTAGCCTTGCTCCATCTGTATCGAGTATAGGGGTGGGGTGGGAAATGTTGAGGCCATAAACTGTCAGGGCATCATAGAAGTTTGGAATCAGTGTCTGTCTGCATATCTGATCACTGAAGATCAAGTATTGTTTATTTGTTTAGTAGGGGATTAAAGCCCTTTACAGACACGCCCTTCAACCTAAGGCGAACCTTTATTGGTTATACTGTGAGCGGTAGGCCAACAAACATGAAAATAAGAATTAACTCCAATCGAGAATCCAAGTTATTAATTGTAACTAAAGTTTGTTTGTTTGTTTATTAGGGATTAAAGCCCTTATGCCGAGGCACGCCCTTTCAACCTAAGGCGAACCTTTAATTGGTTATATCAGAGCGTGTAGGCCAACAAACATGAAAATAAGAATTAACTCCTTTCGGAGAATCCAAGAATTGATATAGATAAGTAACTAAAGTAACCTCAGTCGACCGGTACAGTTCACGAAGGAACGTGCCAGGAACCAAGCTCAAAGGTCAGGAATGTCGTTTCATTTATTTCTGTAGAGAAGTATGGCCAATACAAGGCCAACTCCATAAACTAATCTTGTTATAAGTTTTTTTTAGTACTATTATTTTTCATAATTTTATACTATTTTATATAAAATTAATTCAATCGATAATTAAACGACCATTTGAGCTAGAGTCCCTGTTTATCTGAGAAGCAGTTTGGCTGCGTAAGAATGAATATATCTATAGGTTGAATGAAATGATTGTTTTGGCAATTATCATTGCAATAGCGATCAAAGGTCAGAGGTCGCAATGTTACATCTTATGTAGGAACTTGTAAACTAGCCCCAGAAATAGTGCTCAACACAATGCTTGAATATATAACACTAAAAGAAAATATTATATCAGAATAATAACAATCCTGATATTTATATAAAATATTCCTATTAATATAATATTTACTGTAGCTCAATTTTGCTCTAATACTTCAAGCATTGTGTTGAGCACTATTCTGGGGCTAGTTTATGTTCCTACATAAGATGTAACATTGCGACCTCTGACCTTGATCGCTACCGAAATGATAATTGCCAAAACAATGTCATTTTCTATCGCCCATAGATATATTCATTCTTACGCGGCCAAACTGCTTCTCAGGGATAAATGAGGACTCTAGCTCAAATAGTCCGTTTCTAATTATCGATTGAATCCCAATTTTATATAAAAATAGTATAAATTATGAAAATAATAGTACTAAAAAAACTATAAATAAGATTAGTTTATGGAGTTGGCCCTTGTATTAATACATCTTCTCTACAGAAATAAATGAAACGACATTCCTGGACCTTTGAGTTTGGTTCCCAAAAGGTCGCTTTTCCGTGAACTATTACCGGTCGACTGAGGTTACTTTAGTTACTTATCTATATCAATTCTTGATTCTCCTTGAAAGGAGTTAATTCTTATTTTCATGTTTCGTTGGCCTACACGCTCTGGATATAACCAATAAAACTGCCTTAGGTTGAAAGGGCGTGCCTCGGCTTAAAGAGGCTTTAATCCTAATAAACAAAACAAACAAACTTTAGTTACAATTAATAACTTGATTCTCCGATTGAGTTAATTTTATTTTCATGTTTGTTGGTCACACGCCTGATATAACCAATAAAAGGTTCGCTCAGGTTGAAAGGGCGTGTCTCTGCTTAAAGGGGCTTTAATCCCCTACTAAACAAGCAGCACACTATCTTCTGATGAAATCCAGATGTATGCAGACAGACATGATTCCAAACGCTTCTATGATGCCCTGAAAACGCTTCTTATGGTCTCGTCACAAACATTCCCACCTCCCACCCCTATACTGATGCAGATGGGAGCAAGGCTACGAACTGACAAGCCTCAGATACTAAAACCGCTACAGAACACTTCCGTTCTGTCCTCAACCATCCATCCACCATATGTGATGAAGCTGCAGAGGCATGCTCCCAGGTCCAAATCAATGCCAAGCTTCTGATGTTTTCATGCAATTATTTCTCTCAGTTTCCATTGTATCGGTATAGGCAAGACTAGTTATAAAACTATCTCTCACTGTATTTCCATTATATCGATATAGGGGAAGACTACAGTAAACGATCTTTGTCACTGGGTTTCCATTGTATCGATATGAAAAGACTACAGTAAACTATCTGTCACTGTATTTCCATTGTATCGATATAGGAAGACTACATAAAATTATCTCACTGTATTTCCATTGTATTGATATAGGGGAAGACTACAGTAAAACTATCTGTCACTGTATTTCCACTACTGATATAGGGGAAGACTACAGTAAAATTATCTCTACTGTATTTCCATTGTATTGATATAGGGGAATTACAGTAAACTATCTGTCACTGTATTTCCATTGTATCGATATAGGGGAAGACTAAGAAACTATCTGTCACTGTATTTCCATTGTATCGATATAGGGGAAGACTACAGTAAAATTATCTCTCACTGTATTTCCATTGTATCGATATAGGGCAAGACTACAGTAAAATTATCTCCTCACTGTATTTGCTTGTATCTATATAGGGAAGACTACAGTAAACTATCTCTCTACTGTATTTCCATTGTATCGATATAGGCAAGACTACAGTAAAACTATCTCTCACTGTATTTCCATTGTATCGATATAGGGGAAGACTAAGGTAAAATTTATCTCCACTGTATTTCCATTGTATCGATATAGGGGAAGATCACAGTAAAGACTCACTGTATTTCCATTGCATTACATAGGGAAGACTACAGTAAAATTATCTCTTACTGTATTTCCATTGTATCATTATAGGACTACAGTAAAATTATCTCACTGTATTTCCATTGTATCGATATAGGGCAAGACTAAGAGGAAAACTATTTAGCAATGTTAAATAACAAAGTACTGTAGTTTTACCAAAAAATAATAACAAACCAATTTAGGGACTGTTAAGATATTTCTTTCTTAGCTATGTAGTGTACTGTGAAAGAAGAGTAATTCGTCACTCCTGCTGTATCCTTTGCTTGATAAAGGCCTTTTGGTCGAAACGTTGCTGTATTACGTATTGTTTTTGTATTTTGTAAACTACAGTACTGTTATTACGTTTTTCGCTATTTCCATTTTATAGAAACTAAATTTACTATTTCAATAAGTACATAATAAATGAAAGACTATGTGTCCTGATTTAAACATCTTCTTCTTCTTCTTCTTTTGCGTTCGTTCTTTACGACCAATTTTAATCACTTTTTGTGATATGTTTGATCTGTGCCAAGAACGTGTATACGTTGCACATTGTTTTGGTAAGCCCCTAAACGCATAGACTTCTACACGTTTAGGACATGTGCATCAGATTTCAGCCAAACCTCCTTAGTCGCCTCCTATGACATGTGTGGCAGGTAACAGTGGTTTTATTCTTTACACTCCAAATTTGACCCCGTAACCACTGGGCGTCTTACACATCCTTATCATCATTATTCGTTGCGCCCAGTGCAGCTGGGGCACATAAGTGAGAGACAACAAAAATATCCAATCAATTTGATCTTGTGACTTTACCACATACCTAGACTTATGCAGACTTTCGCTTTTCCTATCAACATATAATACAGGTGCGTACTTGCACTCCAGACACTCTTGGGATATTTGTATCCCTACTTTCCCACGCTTTGAATCCGCTGAAGAAGGAATATTTCTCCACACAAGATCAGATGGAAATTGTTCAACATGGCGCAATTCAAAGCAAAGACCAAAGTCCAAAGAATCACCATCAGGGAATCCCCTGTTTGCCGATGATGCAGCATTAACATCACACACAGGAAGAAGGCTACAACACCTCATGGACAGATTTGCTGCAGCATAAAATGAATCATTTGATCATCAGCCTGAAGAAAACAATTATAATGTTCCAGGATATTAGCAGAGTCCACTTCCATCGGGGCTGATAGCCTGCGCTTGAAGTGGTCAACACTTTATATACCTTGGTCTCTGTCATCAGTAGCAACCTCTCCTCGATGATAAAATTAGTGGTCGCATTGGGAAGGTCTGAAACAAGCAAGCTAAATTATAAAATGTGTATGGAAAACAGGGCACTCACAGGAAACACCACATGATATAAAGCTTGTGTTCTCAGCACTGCTGTATGGTAGTGAGACATGGACCACATATGCTAGACAAGAACATTGCCTCAACACCTCTGTAAAATAAAGCAACCAGCGAATATACAACATCCGATAAAAGACCACATTCCAAGATAGTCCTGAACAGTGCTGGCATTCCAAGCATGCACACTTTTGACTGAGTCAGCATGTCCTGGGATATTGGACAAGTGCATGTATGAGCGATAATAGAATCCCAAAGAACATTCATATGGTCAACTCGCATCTGGTGCTAGACAGCATGGGCGCTTCATTGTCATACTTACTGACACCTGCGTGTTTGATCTAACTTCATGCTGCATAGACAAAAAAACACTGGGAGCGGCTGAATAAAGACAGGCAAGCATGGCAAGCTGCAGTGAGGGGCGGCTCAAAAAGAAAAGAAAATGAAATATCACATGTGGAGGCAAAAGAGAGCACAGAGCGCAGAGAAAACATCCCATGCATCGGCTCTAGTCTCCAGTTTTACCTTGCAGCAGCTGTAAGGGATTGCTACTCCAGAATAGGCCATTACAGCCACATGAAATGCTGTGATCTGTTAATTCACTTCACGCAACACCTATTGTCTCCTGAGACAAAGAGGCCAATGATGATGAGAGATTCTATGCAGACTAACGAAGAGACACGAAAGACATTGATTTTGCGGACGACATAAAGTCATGGTCATTATTCATTTCTAATAATATGGTGATCCTCTCCAGTTGTAATGTTTGCGATCACATTAGAATGGAATCTCAACACTATTACTTTTTTCAATTGTTCTGCATGACAGTTTCTTCTTCCCATATGTTATTAAATAGTTCTGACACCTGGCTAATTGCTGTATCATTTGCCGCTTTGAGCATTTCTGTAGAATGCTGTCCTCACCTGTCACCTTTACGTTTTAACAAACGGATTACCTCCTTTGATCTCTAGTGACATTTATCAATTCTCTGTTAATTGGCAGAGAACTGGTCGTTTGAGCGCTCGACTCAGAAGCACTTGAGCCGCTTCGGTCGGTGCCATGAGACCGTAACCCTCATCGAAACATGGAACAATGTGAATCAGGAATTTGTGGCTTTTGCCAGCCCACGGTATTGAAACCGCACCTACAGAGGACTAGTCACCGAAGTCCAACGCACTATGAACACGCTAGGCAGGCGGGCAGGGAATTGTTTCTTGACCTAATAGATATATTTATTCAATGTTTATTTTCGTATGTATTTTATCAGTAATCGAATACAGATCTCAGAAGCTCCTAATACGTGTACACTGTCTATTTGTTGATAATATGTACGTTTCCATTAAGTTTCCGTTCTACCCAAAAAATCAATATTCACAAAACAGATGAGAGACTGTAAAACTATTTGATTGGCAAAACACGTAATCACAGCACCGAAGTTTTACAAATTACAAAACAATGACAAAAATACAGCAACGTTTCGACCAACAAGGCCTTTATCAAGCAAACGAACAACAGGATGATAAATTTATTTTTTTAAATGGACGACCAAAAACAAACGTTCTAATGAAAATCTGGAAATAAACGAAAACCCGGAACAAACGAATAACGAAATAAATGTAACAAAAACACATAAAAACTAGAAATAGAAACGGAAGAGGAACAATGAAAATCTAGTAAATATATAACTGAATACATGCAAATATGGCTATATAGATTACAAGACATGGGAAGAGAAAGTACTAAGAAGCATAGGAATCTATCTTCATCCATAGGTGGTAAATGTAAAGAAACAAACAAAAGAAACAGAAAGTGGTGATCAAGGCACAAGAAAATGTAGGAATCTAGGCAATTTGAATTTATTATTTGTTAACTCTCTTGACTCGTTAAGAGCTCTGTGGCTAAGTGGTTAAGTTATCCCTTTGTTAACTCCTCTTGACTCGTTTGTGAGCTCTGTGGCTAAGTGGTTATCCTTTGTTAACTCTCTTTGTTCGCTTAGAGCCTGCATTAAGTGTTGTTTATCTGTTAACTCTCTTGACCTGTTTAGATTCTGTGGCTAAGTGGTTAAGTTATCCTTTGTTAACTCTTGACTCGTTAAGAGCCTGTGGCTAAGTGGTTAAGTTATCCTTGTTAACTCTCTTGACTCAGTTTATCGTGCCATGCAAGCGTTATCCCTTATAACCTCTCTTGACTCGTTTAGAGCTCCTGTGGCTAAGTGGTTGGTTATCTCGGTTAACTCCTCTGACTCGTTAAGAGCTCTGTGGCTAAGTGCTGTTATCCCTTGTTAACTCTGACTCTGTTAAGATTCTGTGGCTAAGTGGTTGTTATCCTTTGTTAACTTCTCTTGACTCGTTTAGGAGCTCTGTGGCTAAGTGGTTAAGTTATCCTTGTTAACTCTCGAACCCTGCTGTTTAGAGCCTGTGGCTATGTTATTGCATCCTTTATTAACTCTGACCTGCTGAGCTCAGGCCAAGTGGTTAAGTTATCCTTGTTAACTCTTGACTCTAAGAGCTCTGTGGCTAAGTGGTTGTTATCCTTGTTAACTCTCTTGACTCGTTTAGAGCTCTGTGGCTAAGTGGTTAAGTTATCCTTTGTTAACTCTCTTGACTCGTTTAGAGCTCTGTGGCTACGGTTGTTATCCTCGTTAACTCCTCTTGACTCGTTAAGAGCTCTGTGGCTAAGTGTTGCTTATCCTTTGTTAACTCTCTTGACTCTGTTTAGAGTTCTGTACATGTTAAGTTATCCTTGTTAACTCTCTTGACCTGTTAATCAATATGGTTGGGTTATCCTTTGTTAACTCTCTTGACTGCCAAGAGCTCTGTGGCTAAGGGTTAAGTTATCCTTTGTTAACTCTCGAACCCAAGTTAAGAGCTCTGTGGCTAAGTGGTTAGTTATCTTTGTTAATTTCTTGACTCACAGATGTGGTGGATAAGTGGTTGCTATCCTTGTTAACTCCTCTTGACCTGCTTCTAGAGCTCTGTGGCTAAGTGGTTAAGTTATCCTTGTTAACTCTCTTGACTCGTTAAGAGCTCTGTGGCTAAGTGGTTAAGTTATCCTTTGCTGCGTTCCGAATGCCGTGGGTTCGAATCCGACTGCGTCGTTCTGTTTATAGTTACATTTTTTCTAGAGACTTCTAGAATTGTTGCAGGTTGTTCTAGATTTGTTATCATTATGTGCCGTCTTTTCATTGAAGGTTGGCTGCAAAGTGGAACTCTGTAACATTCTCTCTCTCTCTCTCGTGATATGTTGCCCTCTGTCAGGCTGTAATTTGCCAATCTCTGATGTTTTCCTCTGTTTCAGTCTCTCAACCTTACAATGTCTTTGAACTTTCAATTCTAATAAGGTTTGAATCATCGCGCCGCGTCTTCGGAATAGTTTATTTGTTTCATTTTTATCTTCGCAGTGCAATTCTTTCTTGATTACCAGTTTTCATTTAACTTTATTCCTCCTCCTCCCTCCCTGGGTATTGGGAAGAGTAATGACATCAATATATCCATTGCACAAATATTAATTTTATTCCCAAATGCCTGTTCATTGTTCATGTTTCTGAAACAGGCTAAAAATATTATAAGATAGTACTGACAATCGTCAGCTTATTTGCCACAACTGGTGGTGCGTGCAAACACTGGCGAAAGACAGAGGATACAGATCACGTAGCCAACCTTCGATGTGGAGGACAAAACTGATGATGATGATTTGTTATATATATTATTTCTTTTTCAAATCTGCCATCTTCTGTAATCATGTGTCCTATGTATATAATTTATATCTACGATGAGAGAGAAAGAGAGAGAGAGAAAGATAAATAGTTAGATAGACAGAGAGTGAAGAGAGAGGAGTGTTAGAGGTGTGTAGTTATTTACTGCATTGGTTTAGATCTTGTTTATATTTTTTAAAAGTTTGACACTTTAATGTGATTATGACCGGAAATAATCGAATCGAGGCCACAATATTTGCTGTCTCTGCTAGACTAAGGTGACGACACGACAGTCTGCTGTTGTCCTTTGTTCGTGGGGTGGATGTCATGTAATTGTTCATTAATTAACTTTGAGGATAAACAATGTGATCATACTTTACAGATCTGTTGTGGTATATTTATAATTTATATCATTAATGCATTATTATTGTATGAATTGTGTTGTGTTTTATTATAAGAAGTGTTTATTTTACATACTATATGATGATCATCTAATTTTAGAATCTTGATTGATTGAAATTGAGTTTCATGGTTTCAGGTTTGTCCTTTACTTTAGACACTTTTACTTTACTAGTTTATTGAAATTAAGTATTATAAATTACGTATTATTGAAGCCTCTTGGACAACCTGAGTATTCTAAGACATACAAAAATAGTATATAAATGATAAGTTGGGTAGGAGTAGTCTGTAGAATGCCACTATTCAGGTGCTGTTATTGTTACCATCAGATCTTTAATTATAGGATAGAATCGATATTACAACAACAGCGGATATGTTCATGATCAAAGTACATACGGCATCTGACATTGTATAAATACAGAGAACGTTGCAATTTGTATGTTCATAATTATACCATGGCTAGCCATATGAAATAATAACTATAGTTTAAGAAAAGAAATGATGAGAATGAATTGAATGTGTATCTTCACTCATCTGTTAGTAACATCATTGGAATCAATGCTCCTGTAATACTCCCAATAATAATCCTTTATTTATTATTGATTTTCTTAATCAAAATATAATACTTTCAGTTACTACTTTATTTTATATATCAAAGAAGGCTCTATCTAGTTTATCCCAAACAACTGTGGCAGATTCATCATCATTTAATCCTCTCCGCTCTCGTGGAGCATGAGGACCTCAACAGTTGTTCGCCACTCTTCTCGGTCTCTGGCTGTTCTTTTTATGTTCTCCCAGGTCAATTGAGCACTCTTCAGCTCCTCAGTAAGACCTCGTCTCCAAGTCTGCTTAGGCGTCCTCTTTTTGTTTTCCCTCGGGTTCCACTCGAGCACCAGTCTAGTGACACTCGACTGTGTCTTCCGCAAGGTATGGCCTATCCATCGCCATCTTCTCCTCTTGACCTGTGTCATCATAGGTTCCTGCCCTGTTCTTATCCACAGATCCGTGTTTGTAACTCTATCATACCATCTCAATCTGAGAATCCGCCAGTAAACATCTGTTAACAAAGGTCTGGATCTTATTTGTATTTGCCCTAGTGACTGGCCAAGTTTCCGAGCCATACAGCAACACCGACTTCACATTTGAGCTGAAAATCCTGAGCTTTGTTTTCGTGGAGATGTGAGCGTTCCACACCATGTGCAGGATCGCAAAGGCCACTACAGAATAGGCCATTACAGCCACAAGAAATGTTGTGATTCAGCACAGAACATACTAAGTGACGCAACACCTATTGTCTCCTGAGATAAAGAGACCATTGAAGTATATTAATATGTTATATTCAAACAAATTAACTTTAGAAAAAACCTATGTTTGAGAATCGTTAGTTAAAAATTCCTAGATGGCCTCACAATGTAACAAAAAGAAGCAGTACAGGGAAATGAGCAAAGCACAGTGTATAAGATAACAAAACCATCAGGGAAAGCAATACAAACATTACACAAGTAAGAGACCAAGGAGGAGTATTGAAAACTACATAAATAGGTCTGACAAAAATATGAACGGAACACTTTAGAGATACACTCAATAAGAAATCACAGATGCTGTTGAAGCTGAAATTAATCATCATAAGTACAAACAATCCATATAAAGTAGAAACTATTAAAGTCATCAGGAGACTGAAGCACAAAAATATGTATGCTTGATCACGGGAGCTGAAATGATTGCAGAACCAGCATTTTAAGTTAAAATTTTGAAACCACTTTTTTGCACAAATTAACAATTAGGCTCCATTGAAATGAACTTCATGAATTATTGTAAATCTGCTGAAGAAAAGGAGATCAAAGACAACCTGGCAAAGAACATTAGAAGTGGAGATGCACAGTGTGAGTCAGACATTGTAATAAAGATATAACATGACAGATTATATGGGAGGGAGATGTAAGAAACATGAAAGATTATATGGGAGATAGTTATAAGAAATATATAATTCAAGAGATTGTGTGTAGAAGAAAGGTACAAGAATTGTGTAACATGCTATGCTATCTTGTTGAGTGGCTAAAATGAAATATTTTATTTCTATAGTGTATGCCAACCTATGTATCATGCTTTGATCTTCTGATGACAAAATATCTTTAGCAACACTTTCATGCATGCCTGTCCTACATGCCATGCCGTATGGGCTTAATAGGTTTGCAGCATACTCATGTTCTTCGCGCAATCCACATAGATCACAAAGAGTGATAACTTGATAGATAATAATGAATGCAAACTTTCATGCAAATTAATTAATCTCTTTTATTTTGCTCTTCTAATATATTATATTTATTGCTTTTTCAGAATTTTATCCATAGTATGCAGCCTAAACTTCCACCAGCCATGCAGAGTTTGACTGCACTCAACACAGAATCTAACAATGAGGAGGAGAGTACAGCCACAACTACTCTTACTCATGTCACTACTTGATTTCACCACACTAGCCACATGAACATAACCCAGCATGCTGTCATCGTAAGATCATTAGCCTACCTCGACCTCTCTCATGGTCAGCTTTCTCATTCCTTAATATTTTTGTTAAAATATCGACAGTGATCTCAGCCTTTTGGGAACATTTAGGCTGAGTGATGCTGAGTTATAAAGCTTGCTGAACTAGTATCTGACACATTCAAGTTGTCACAGTCTCAGACATATGAAACCTCAAACATTCATCAAAGAAATCTTTGAATATATGTGTTTCAAAATCAGAATGAAGCTGAATGGTTAAAAATGA
>JADZMA010001388.1:0-20215 GCA_020796225.1 Arion vulgaris
ATTAAACCCCCCAATTTATTTTCTTTTTATCACTTTTTTTTCTTCTTTTTTGTCCCACTGCACCGGTTGCCCCAGTTTGGGTTTCGTTTTCCCCTTGCGCTGTTTTTGGCGGGGATTGTTATTTTTGTTTTCACAGGATCCCCCGCCATCTAACCATTTTTTCCGGGTTTTCCTTTTTCCCTTTTTTTCCCGGGTTCGGAGAAGATTTGATACGTGGAGTTTGATGACTTATTGGGGCCAAACCACTTATTCTTTGTTTATTTTAATCCCCCCTTTTTGTGCCAACTTTTTTTCTTTGCTGATGTTTGATTTGCCCTTTTTTTGGGTTGTTGGTAACTTTTCGGAAACGATTTCCTTATTTTTTTTTTTTGTGGCTCCCAATGCCCAAAGTTTGGTCTAACACAAAAGGAAAAAATGCTTTGATCATTTGTTTTAGCCCCCCAAAATTTTTTTGGGTTTTAAAATGGTAGCTGGAGGTTAAAATTTGCTTTTTACTCTAGCCTCTTATCACTAATGTGTTTAAATGAATGATTCTTCATATAACGCACTTAGGGGTACAGAAAATGCACAGCTTGCAGATGCTTTGCACAGCTACAGTGTCTATAAAGTGAAACATTTAACAAATATTTCTTAATATTTTAAATAGACAACTGATGCAGAGCTGAAGCTAATATTTTCTGCTTTTGGAGCTGAAAGATACCAAAATAATAACTGACCGCTGGAGTATCTAAAGGGTATGTAATTTTTGTTATATAAATAATATCTTCAGTGCCTGTCAATGTACATATTTATTTGTATGATTTTAATTTACATACATTTTGTTATGGTTTATTTATAGTTTACATCTGCATAACATGTAGCTGTTGCAGTGAATGCTCAGTCATAGAAACTGTTTTGAAATGGGCACATTAAAAAACTATTTAGAGTCAGTTTACAAGACAGATGTCAACAGTTGGTATCAGTAATCACTTCCATCTAGATAGGTTTTATTTACTCAGAACTAAATGGCCATCCTATTACTGTTTACAGTAAACTTTTTACCCATTAAGTTTCTCACCAGCTGTGAATTCAAGGAGTCATTGCTTAATTGGACGCCTTTGACATTTGTATGAAGGCTTACTTTCTTTATCAACTGTGACCTTTGTCATTCATAAAAGTCTTAATCCGACTTAGAGGTACTTATAATTTAGATACCAAGTAAAAGATCAGGTTTCTGTAGTTAAACTAGGTATAATGTGCACATCACAAACATTTGCCCCAGACTGACCTTGAACCCTGAAATATCTACTTGACATAGTCACTAGCAGAGCATGTTATCAACTTCTCTAAAGACGCTCCCTCTCCTCCACACTACATTAGGTAAACAGTTAGTTAGTATTTTTTACAACTCATCAACTAAACAAATAATATAAACAACACAAAAATGAAAGGAAGTGAATTTCTGTGTGAGCTGTTTAAAAAAAAATTACCACAGTCTGATCCAAACAACATGGAGCACCTTACACACTTGTTCTGTGTTTAATTTCATTTCATGCGAAAAGACAAAACACAATAACACTGACATGTCCAGCCTTGATCATGTACATCCAACCTGTGGTAGGGTATTATCCAGGATGGGTCTCTAACAGTTACTCTGCATACCCAGTGAGGTGCACCAATACATATCTGAGGCTGTTTTTATCATCACTTGCTATGGACTGTATATTATTACTACAATTCTATATCCATTATAGACGTATGGGGACTAAGTGAATGAAACATCACTGTTAAAAACTACTATACAAGATAAAGTTCAGATTAGAGAAGGGGGGGCAGCAACCATACAACTTGGAATGGAACAAACATCAAGAGGTGGACAAATAACAGTCTGGCCTAGTGTATCACTGTAGCAAGAGACATTGCAGAGCCAACACATTCAACTAGTGATGTGGGAGATGACATGATCATCTTATGTAAACACATTTGTGTATATGCATTCTTCCTTTGTTAGTAATTTGTTTTCAACATGTTGTATTCTGTGTCATTGCAGATATGGTTCTTACATTTGAAAGTCAAGATGATGCTGATATGATAATCAAAAAGAGGTAATTTATCTAATTCGCACATATTTTTTTTTGGCCTCATGAAAGAAATTATTTTTAGCCTCCAAAAATGCACACTACATAAGTTTTACTAAAATATATCTAAATATGATAGAAATATAACTCATAAATGCAAATGTTATGCAGTATTAACTTTGAGAGTATAAATATAGACATGAGCCAAAAAGCTTATTGTTTGAAAATGCAGTTACTGATTGTCTCCAATAATCATAATTTGGATAATGGAAGTTCAGTTGCTTTTCTTGTGTAGCTAATCCATTTATGATTTCTATAACTCAAGAAAATTGTGATTAGACACAGGGTTTGTTCACTGTTTACAAACTAGCAATATTAGTATTATTGAAGAGATTCCAATGAAAATTTATTCTCCTTCTTCTTTTGTCGTCTTCTTTATAACCAATTTTAATCACTTTGTGATATGTTTGATCTTCACAAGAACATGTATACGTTGCACATTGGTTTGGCAGGCCCCTAAACGGATAGACTTCTACACGCTTAGGACACGTGTATCCGATTTTCAGCGTAACCTCTTAGCGCCTCTTACGACATGCAAGTGGCAGTACAGTGGTTCTATTCTTTACACCCCAAATTTGTCCTGCAACCACTCATGAAAATCTATTGAATTGTGAGATTCAAAATAAAATATAACACATTCACAAACATTAGAATAAATGTCCCATGAATAATTAACTGAAATAAACAAGATAATGGTCTAAATAATTATTTATTTTGTGATACTGTTTGAAGAAATAATTGGGGAGTTTCTGTATCCACTCTTTCTTGAGGAGAGAGAGACATACACACATGCTCTCTTCTTGGCTGAAATCGGATGCATATGTCCTAAACGTGTAGAAGTCTATGTGTTTAGGGCCTACCAAACCAATGTGCAACGTATACACGTTTGGCAAAGATCAAACATATCACAAAGAGTGATTAAAATTGGTCAGAAAGAACAACGCAGAAGAAGAAGAAGACATGCTCTCTTTTTTTGTTCTGCTCTGTCCTTTACCTTTAATCTACAGGAGAGATTGTGTCAGTTATAGCTCAGAAAGCAGAATAAATAATGGCACAGACACAACTGTATGGATATGGATAAGTACACTTAAATCGTCATGAATTTGCTCCTTATCAACTAACCATCATCCATAACAAAGCAGGACTAAGTCTGGACAAATCTGAGGACTTTGGTCTGATAACAAGTGTGATGATCTTTCATCTTTCACAAATAACTTAACACAGAACTCAATTATATTAAATAAACTACTACTATTAAACCTTCTAGTTCCCAGTGGAATATAGGGGCAACTGTCACCACCAAACTATATTCTGACTATTTTCTTAGTCCTACCCATTAGGACCCAGTCCTTTGACTTATTCTTCTAACTCTTCTTGCAAGGTATTCTTTGACCTCCACTCTCCTCAGTGACCCTTGTAGGTTCAAGTCGAGTACATGTCTCGATATGTTCTGCAGATGTTTCCAGAGTATATGTTTTGTTCATCACCAGCTCTCTAACCTCTTTTTATGATTTCAGTCTATTCTCTTCCACAACTCTGTATTTGTATCACTTTATCTATCAGTTGTGGAATATTATGCAGAGGCATCTGTTTGTGAATATCTGAAGTTTGAATGTGTTACTCTTGGTCGCATACCACATCTCAGTCATGTAGCAGGACATTTTAGATTCATGTTGAAAATTATAAACTTATTTCCCAAAGAAGGGTTTGAGTTATATCCTAGGTGGACAGAGGAAAGAAAACCTGACCTTGCTAATCTTAGCATTGCATATTCTTATCATTGCTTATATTACTCCCAAATAGAAAACAAATTGTACTTCATTTTTTCCATCCAATGTAACATCTTTTTTTAAAATATATATATATATATATATATATATATATATATGATATATATAGGGATGTCCTCCTGCCCCACCTTTACAATCTCCTTATTCAGTGCTGGAGAGAGGGAACATTTCCTCAGGACATGAGGGATGCAAAGATAGTGACACTCTATAAAACAAAGGGATAATGGGATTGTAAATAACTACAGAATATTCCTTCTAAGCGTAACAGGCAAGCTTTTGCACTAGTCCTTTCAAAAAGACTCACAGAAACTGGCGGAGCGTGTTCTTCTAGAGTCACAAAAGTGGGTTCAGAGCTGGGCGTCAACAACTGACATGATATTTACCCTTCGACAGCCACAAGAGAAGTAAGAGCACAAGCTCTGTGTATTGCTGTGGATCTGACTAAGGTATTTGACACAGTCAGCAGGCTAGTCTTTATAAATATTGAAGCATATTGCTCCCCAAAGTTGCTCCACTTTATTGTCCTTCCATGAGGGCATGAAATCCAGCATACAGTTCGATGGCAGCACATCTGATAGTTTTGAGGTTAAGAGGGAGCACAGGGCTGTGTTCTTTCCCTCACTCTCTTGGCATTTCTTCGCAGTCCTTTGAACCACCTAGGGGACGCTGATGGTGATGTTTTCATCCGCACTAGATCTGATGGTTCACTGTTTAACTTGGCTCTTAAGAGCCAAGACAAAACGACGGAAATACTTCTCATGACATCCTTTGTTGACGATGCCCCCTTAGTCGCCCACAGTGAGACTACACTGCAATGTCTAAATAATTTGTCAAGGCATGCATTTCTCTTTCTGACAATAAGTGTCTCCAAAACAGTTGTATTATGTCGGGGAGGTAAAAATCAAATATCACTTTAAATGGCAAACCATCTAACACCAGTTCAAAATTCTCCCTATCTTGTCCACGGTCACTGCCAGTATTTTTGATGAAGAAATCAACTGTATAGGGAGTGCTACTACATTCGGCATACTATCAAAGCGAGCGTGGGACAAAAAAAAATTGACATTGCAGAAGAAGACTCAAATATATCAACCCTGTGTAATTAGTTCTTACTATATGGCTCAGAAACAGGGACAGCCTACCAAGACATGAGAGGAGACTTAACATCTTTCACCTTCGATGTCTCCGCAAGATTATGAACATCAGGTGGAAATGACAAGATAACCAACTCTGAAGTACTGCACGGCAAAACTGCCTTTTCATCTGGGCATGATCAGCAGTAGACAACTAAGATGGTTGGGACATGTGAGAAGAATGGAAACTTGCCGCATACCAAACAAATGTTGTTCTGTGAACTTTCGGAGGAAGAGGCACCAGGGCAGACCACTGCTCAGATATAAAGATGTCTGCAAAGCCTCAATGAAAAACTTTTCTCTAGGTCCCAGCACATGGGAGGGACTAGCTGATGACAGAGTTGTGGAAAGCCAAATTACAAAGGGCTAGTTTTTTGAGAAGAGACTTTGTGCGAGCTGAACGACAAGAGAGAAAAGTTAAAACCAGAAGTTGTCACAGTAAAACACTTGCCAATTGACCGCTAAAGATGAAAAGGTTCATATATACATACATATATATATTTTGTATATGTATATATATGTATGTATGTATATATATGTATTTTATGTATATATGTATAAAATATGTACACTACAACAGGCACTACTTGTACATTGATTTCTTCTGGGGCTGGGAGTGATTATATATCAAAGATGACAACATTTATGAACTGGTGTTGACAGTTGCTATTTAAAGTGATGTTTGTTGATAGGTACCTACCTGACAAAAACTCACTGTCTTGGTGACACTTATAGTCAAGAGAAAATAGGTCACATTCCCTCACCATATTGTTGTTCAGGTATTGCAGGGTAGCTTTTAGTAAAGTGCAAGACAGCACCATTAGTGAAAATGAGTTCTGTGTGAATTTATTTGTTTTTTGTCTACGCCTTAAACGCGCATGGTTGAAGAGTGAATCATCAGATCTAGTACAAGGGAAAACATCATCCCTGTGGCAATGGTTTTAAAGACTGCAAAGAAGATACCAAAGGGAAGGAGGTGGAGCAAGAACACAGATCTGTTTGACTCCACTCTTAACCACGAAGCTGTCAGGTGTACTGCCATTGATGTGCATGCTGATTTCATGTCCTCTGCAATAAAAACAATCATTCAGAGTAATTTTGAGGGACAGTCAATATGCTTCAATATTTTTATAGTTCTGATCTTTTGACCATGCCAAATGCCTTTGAAAGATCAACAAATGCAATGAATAGCAAGTGGCTTCACCTGCTCTCTGCATTTCTTGAAGTGGTCTAAAGGTGAATATCATATCAGTTAGATGGTTCAGCTCTGAATCCACATTGTGGTTCCATATATAAGGAATAGTTTTTAGTCTTTCCCTTGTTACAAGGGCAATAACTTCATACATTAAAAAATCTCTCACACTACCATTGATGTGTCTTCAGTTGATCCCCTTGATATGTTGTAATAGGTCAGCTTTTTTATTTTATTGAGTACATTGTATGTTTATCCATCTTACTTAATATGACCATTGTTGATAAGTTGTTAAAGGTCTCATTTCTGAGTGTCTATTGTCATTTCAATGCTCAGAATTTATTTAGATATTTTTCATGGATCTCCAAACTGCACCCCTATGGTTCCCATCCGATCCAACCCAATATTTACTCTCATGTAGTGCCTTAAACTATATATAAATTAGAAATAATAATAATATTAATTATTTCCCTTCATTTTTTCTCAACCTTGTGATCATGCAGTTCCTGATTGCAAAGTGAAATTTGATTTCTGATCTATTGACACATGTCACGCATTCATGGAAAAAACTGATGCTACTTGATGGACAGGTGAAAGTTCATAATCTGTCTATTTCCATGTTGGAAAATTTACTTAAGAAAGTGATCCAGAATTTCCTTCGGTTACAAAAAAATCATTTCTGACTTGCAAAAACAATTTTGAAATCATTTTCTGATCTTGATTAGAAAGCAAATATCCATTTCAAAATTAGTTTTAAAGTACATTTTATGACAATATAGAAACACTCCAAATTCAATTTCCAATTAAATTTGTTATCTCCAAGTGCTGAAAGACAAGAAGGAAATCTGATCTAATTTTTAAAATCCTCACAGCCTATCAGTTTCAAATTTTAAGGATTTTCCTTGTGGATTTGGGTCAACTTTTGCTACAACATAACTGCATGAACATTTTTGTGTTGGAACTGTCTCTATTATGGATGTATATAAGAAAATTGCAGAATGAATTATTTTTGTTCAACAATTATTAATGACTACAAGTTTACTTTGAATTCATTGATTTTCTTTACTAAATTTCTTTCTGAGGCATGTTTATTTTTCTTACTGGCTGTACAAAATTAGAAAATTCTCATATAAGTAATTATACAAACAGGTAAATATTTCTACAATTTCAGTAAATAATTTAAATAAAAATAATGAATAGCTTGCTTTTTTCATCTGCATGATTTCTTTGTCATAGTATTTCCAAAGTTTGAGATGTTTGCTTTGGCTCATTTCTACATAAACACTTCATCCTAGTTTTGTAACTGTCACATTTCTATTTTGTTACTAGTCATATGATGGTTACCCAGAAAAATATCATAATAAAACTATCAATTCCGTAAAAGGTATTTTGGTTTTTTTGTCTGATGCTTTAAAAAAAATATCATGTTTTAAAATGACTTAAAAACCATTAAAAGTTTTTTTTCAATTTAGAAACTATAATAACCAATTTGGGAAAAACCCTATAGATCTTATACATTTTACACAATATAGTTATTACTTAAACAGTGTTCCACCTACCTCTGAAGTCAGAGAAACCATGAGGGACACTGATAATAAGGAAAACAGGCCTTCATGCAAAATTCTGTCAGATGGCATCACCAGACTACACCTGAATTTCTAGCGGCTAATGCAGAAGTTTCAGATGTCTTTATTAATTGTTGATTTAAGAGGGGGACAAAGAACGTTGGATTGGATTACTTTAAGAAGATTATGAAGTGAGAGAAAAACTTACAAAGCATTTCCAGAACATTTCAATCATGACAATTGATAAATTTAATCAATTCGACAGCTGTATGTATGCAAATACCTGAATTGTAACAAAACCAAATACAGCTGACAAATAGATGTTTATTGTAAAGAAGGTGCAAAGAAAGATGTGTTTTCTGGGCAATTTTTAATCTGAAAGTTAAATGCTATGCATTTCTAGAGTAGGTGTGGAGCATACATTCAGCTGTATGTAAATTTAGTGGAACAGTGGAAAAAAAATCTGACTTCACATAGTTTAGTTATAGCAGGTTTGATCATGAAAACACATTTTGATCTTTCTTTTGTGAATTTTATACCGGGATACAAAATCAGACATAACTGCTGTCAAAAATTTCATGGTTCTGAGAAATATGCAATAAAATGTGATTGAAATAATGGAATATGTAAATATAATCTAATGATCTCATAGTCTGTAATTTATAGTAATCTTAACAGCTGCCATTACTCTACTTTTTCACATCATGATTTATGAACAAATTGAATAACAAAATTTTGTTTCCATAGGGCCCAAATGTTTTGGCAGTTTTATTTCTAATTGTGTCCCAGCTTTATTTCTAAAATCTGGTCACCCTGTATTAGTGAGATGTTTGATACCTGCATTGTGTGTTTATAAGAAATGTTACCAATCAGATCCCAATGATACCCATGATGTACTTGTATGTACATATTTATTTGCCACAGTATAGACTAGGTAAGTCACCTTCAGTTTTGTGTGTTTCTTCACAATTTCATCATCAGTTTCTGGATTTTCAGGTAATGAGTATTCTATGATCAAGTAGATCATTTTAACCCGTGTTTACCTGAGTTATAGGTTGAACCGACAGCACATCCCAGGGTTTTTCTACATTTCTACCAACTTATTTGAAAATTTAATAACTTATTTTTTGAATATTTGTTTGAAATTTTGTATTTGAAATAAAATGTGTATGTTTTGATAATAAAATGTGTGTTTGTACTGTTTATGTAACTAGTAGTACTTGCTACTGGCTCAGTACTAGTACTTGCGACAGGCGGTTCTAAAACGTTTATTTGGACATAAATCATCATTATGATAACTATTTTCTATCAGTGTCTCTCACCTGTACACCAGAATTTTCAGAATCTGAGGAATAGATTTACTTGATGAGAATATATCATCATCTCCGCCTATCTTCATTGTTAAATATGTCGTCAGCACCATATGACAACAACGCAAAATTTTTTTCTGTCAGTGTAATCGTCCTGATAGATTTCTACACGCTCATTTTGCTTGAAAATTTTTGACAAAGAGATCACTCTTTCAAAGATATAAATAACCTTCATATGTCAAAAATTGACTAATGACAATGTTTTATATATGGGAAGATGTCCTCAATGCTATAAATAGTCTATTGTAGCAGTAGTTCTGCTTACTACACATTTTGTCGATGAGTTTACTACATTAAGGTCTCATAATTGGGAGACACCAAACGATTCCTACTACGCACCTCATGTAATTGGTAAACAAGGGTTAATATTCACTTTCAGGAGGGAGATTACGAACAGACATTTTTTACAATTTGAATGCTTGCTAGTACTGCTATTATCCACAGTCTGACAACTTGATCTTCAAGGATAGGAAACTGAATATTGTCCAGCAGTGAGGGAAAAGGTAACATTTTGTTATAGAAAAATAAAGGTGCTGCTTTTGCTCACATATCAAAATAAATAAGTCTGAATGATGATAATAGATAATAACAAGCATCTAAGAGGACAAGAAATGTCAACGATGTTATTCTTCTTGACATACTTTATGCCTTAGAACAGCAGTTTTACAATAAGATATCACTTTGTTGAATAACTGATTGTTACATTAAAAACCTTTTGTCTTTAACTAAATTGAGTAAAATCTTTTTTATAAATCAATTTTTTTAGTAAAATAAACATTATTTAGCTAAATTAGTGACTTGATGAGAAATTTAAAACCTGAAAAGATAAAAACGAAAAATAGTTTTTAAGTTTATTCATTGACTGCTTTTATTTCTTTGCAGGGTTTGCCACGTCCATATGGTAAGTTTGAAGGCTCTGAATTCAGTTGTAAGGTATTAACAACTATAATCAAGTCAGATATATGAAATGGTTGGGAACTAGTGGATTTAGATTAAATTTATTAATTACCAAGAGATGGTCAGAGAATATTAGCTTATTTTTTATTATCATGAGTTATGATTTGTTTATCTAAAATCAAATTTACAACTGTCCTACCTTGTTTTTGTTGTTTCCGAATTTTAATTTTTTTTTAAGGATGGGATCTAGTCCAAGCCCAATCCCAACTGAGGACCAGGAACCATGCTTGCCTGTCCTCTCAGTGACCTTCCGCTTAACCTTTCGGAACTAAGTTCTCCATAGTACTGTATCATTGAGAGCAGCCCCATCATAGGCAATGCCATGGAGGCTCCACCTTGGGCTTAATTGACTAGAGAAGAATACCTGTGGGCTATCTAAAGTATTTATCTTCTTGGTATTTATTAGAACAATAACAGCATTTTTCAAAGCAGATGCTAGAAGAATGTTTTAACCCACTGCTTATCCCTAACCCACTGCTATACTCACCACGGCAGCGTGATTCTCAAGCAGACCTATAAATTCATTGCCATGGCATTAAGTCAACTGACACATGCTCAGCTGATTGCTGGGTAAAAATAAACATTTTCATTTTGATCACACTTATATTTTGGGAAGCTTGTTAATCAAAATTTACAAATTATTTACCATGGCAACCAGTGTTAGATTCCCAAACAGCACTGGTACACCTCCAATATCTACTGAACAGCCTACAAATAGATGTACAACTTAGATTTTTGTCCGTAAATTATTTTACATTGTAACAATTTTTACTATACCATCTGATTGTACCAATATTTTAGTCGATCAAATATGCAATAATTTATCACACAATGGCATATTCATCAAGATATTTAAAAAAAAATACATTACAGCTTTTTTTGACATTCAAGGTAAATGAAAATGAACACAAATTAGTGTGGTTTAGAGCTTCTTTCTCAATTTGGAAATATCTAAAACAAATTATTTTTTAAAAGAATTTAATTTTCAGATGCAAGCTTCCACAAGGATCAATGTTTCACTAATGGGTACCCTATACATACCAGAATGGCATGGCTGTTTTTTAAGCACCTGATGGGAGCTATCCCGTCGCAACCACAGTGTAGATTTTCTTGAATAAAAGAAAACATTAGAATATTTGCAACTGCATTTATACAAAACCGCTTGAATATCCTGGTGTTTGAACATTAAAACGCCTGTGGTGCCAGCCCACTAGGAAATAAAGAATAGTACCACTGCACCTGGAAAGCATGTTGTAAAAGGACTTATGTAGAACCTAGGAAGCTACCCTAGTAAATAAAAAGCATTGCAGAAATCGAATATGCTGGTCACTTTGTAAGGCACATAATAGCACACTGTACAATCGCTTTAGGCTTGGATCACATACACCAACACAGAGTGGTTAACAAGTGGTCAATATGGAGTGTTTGAAGAAGAAGAAGGAACATTGAATGAGGGCTCTTTAAATCATGTTTAAAACATGTTCAGACCATACCAATATGGCGACCTTCCTAAAATGTCTTATAATTGTAAAATTCTTATATTCACAAACAGAAAAATCAATAATAGTAACAGTTTATCAGCAACGGGTTAGGAGTAAATAAATAATTACAAATAATGTTTTAATGAAAATCTGGAAATAAAACCAGATTTTCATTTGAAACGCTTGTTTTGGTCGCCCATTTGTTTTTAAAAATTTATCACCTCTGTCCGCTTGCTTGATAAAGCGCCTTGTTGGTCTAAACGTGCTGTATTTTGTCATTGCTTTTGTAACTTGTAAAACTACAGCACTTTTGACACGTGTTTTAAAATTTTATATTATCATAAGGTTAAAGCTTTTGGAATTAAGTACATCTTAAAGTTTTATTTCATCCTCTTGATTTAGTGTCATAATATTCTGATGTCTTACAGATGTGATGTTTTTTTTTCCATTATTTGATGTCAGTTTGAGACATTAAGTGGGTTGTTAAATTGTACTTAATTTTAATTTTATAAGTCACACTTTACGTTGGTACGTAGTAGATGATTTTCACATATGCACAATTTGGAAGTTTTATGTTGACTACTCTGTTATAACTGTAGTAGAAACAGTCGATTGTGCTATTTAAACATTTATTTTGTTATATTTGTAATTGTGTATAATAAGAAATTAAAAATACCATTCAGCTTTTTAAAAAGATTCATGTTTAGTCTCTTTGGTTTCTGGACTGAATTATTTTTAGTCTGAAAATTGCACCTGTAGTTTAGCAAAACTAAAATGTCATAAATATGAATTAAAGTATGACTTATTATACATCAAGACAATGGAGTTGTTTCACAAAATATTTACAGTATTAGCAAATATAATGCATTGTTAACTATAAAAATAATAATCCTTTTCGATCTATAATGCTATATAGGGCCTGCAAGTATTATCCATACTGCTCATCCTAGGGAACTCGCTCAGTCTCCCCCATGGACCTGAGACCGACATTTCCGCTTCTCTCAGCAAAGCCTGCTTCAGGGGCTCCTTAGGCCGACCTCTTCTTGAACCCTTTGCATCCAAATTCAATGCCTGCTTTGATATTCGTTGATCATTTCTCCTCAAAGTGTGCCCAACATATCTCCATCTTCTCTTTTTTATAACAGTTGTCACTAGTGGTTGACCAGACATGTCTCTGATTAATTATGCAGGAAACATTAGCATGGATTAAAAAGAAAAATTGAACTTGCAAAAATCAGATGACCAAACCAAATGGAAAGCTGCTGTACAAGTTAGTTAAATTTAGTGCTGTATTCACTGTTTTGTACACTATATAAAGGTTAGAGTACATTTGTGGTATAATTCTTGTTTGTAGCACTGTGTTTCAAATTAAAGCTGCTAATATTAAAACAATTAATATGTCCTCCATATAGAAGTATCTTCCACCATCTAGACTTAGGTTTATTAGTACGTAGTAATTGTTTTTCCAGGTGGAACAGAATAATGAATATTTCCAAATAAAAATGCCTCAAAATCATAGTGCAAATTGTAATAAAATCATACATTTAGTTCATATAGTTTTGCTAAGATTTTGTTTATATAATATGTATGTTTCAGATCCACAGTTTTGTTTTGTTTTTTGATTTTTTTTTTCCTTTCTATTCAGCAGTCATTTGCAACTACAGCTGTCATGATTCCACAGAGTCAAGTCTATATGACTCCTCAGTATCCATATCAGCAGGTGAAAATTATATACTTTTCAAATATTCACACTCAGTAATAATATATATATAGGGTAAGTGTTACTATTACCATTTTCTGTCAGTCTTGTTAAAATACTTTTTTGGTTACAGATACAGAATTTTCAGTATACTGTACATTGATATGCCTTCTGTCATTTTAATTAGTGAAGACTTAAATACACTTTAACTCTTTATTTCTCACTCATGACATCAAAAGCTGTCCATGCAAAGCTCCATACAACAAGTCCCTACAAACCCAGGGTACATTTGGGCAACAATGCCAACAGCTGCAGATGTTGTTTATCAGACACCACAGGCGTATCATGGTGCTGAGTTTGCTGATGCTACCTTCGTTGATGGAACAACAGTGGAGGTAATGCACATGATGTACTAGAATAATCTGACTTTTCTTGTTTTGAGAGAATGATAGCAATTTGTCAATTAACATTTTTGAATTTGTGGTGTTGGTTTGCTTTTTAAAATCTTTTTCTCTAACCCCACCTCCCGCCGCTATATATAACGGACATGGCATATTGTATTAATTTTTGGAATCATTTTTTAAAAAAGCTTTTTTGCATTATTTTTAACTAACTGATGCTACACAAATCTGTATAAGTGACTGTTTTCATCTTGCATTATAATTAGCCTCTTTCAGCAACATTCTGTTGATAATGATATTCTTTGCACGATTGTCACATTTATAATAATAATCTTCTTTTCATCTTAAAAACAATTTCTCCATTGTCCCTTTTTTACATAGGATGTGTGATAGATTTCATATTTAACTTTCATGCATATGAACTATTATATATATCATGACTGCTTGATAAATGTTGTGTTATATGACACTATTGAAGAACAGAATATATGTTGTTATTTAACATTGCTTTCCAGTTGTCATTTTACTTTAATGCTTTTCTTTATTCCTAAAGAATTTTAAACTATTTTTCAAATCATAGTTTGGTCAGTAGAGAATGTCATTTTAATTGTGTTTGCACACTGGAGCATACAGATCTTGATAAAGAATTGAAAACGGTTCTGGTAAACTCATGCATGTCCTTCATCATTATTACACTTAACAGAGAAAGTTCAAAGAAAATATTATTGGCTATATAATCAGAGGGTGACATTGGTATTGACACATATCTTTAGGTTGTTTGGTATTTGAGTAGCAAATGAGCTTTTGATATATAGTGGAGAGTTGTTAGAAATGAAGCTGTGCTTTTACTGGGACCACAAGTAGTTTGTGGAATGAAAGTTATAGCTATGACCAAGGTAATGGTCTGGCTATAGATGCAGAGCACACTCATGTCTGCATTCTCAGTGACTCAATGAGCATGCCCAGAAAGGCCGTGGCAAGTTTTATAAGTTGACAATGGCTGGAGTTTGTGTTAGAGTTTGGAACTGCTGACAGTCAACAGAAATGAATGGACAGACAGATTTTGGGCACAACTACAGTGGGAAGTGGTGGACAGGGATTTAATGCTGAACACCATTATGGAGACGTGTAGTACAACAGTGATGTGCTGTGAACATATGAATAATTGTGATTTCCCACTCAAAGCAACATACAAATTACCGTTTGTCTTTTTAACAGATTTAATTTACTAGCATTTTGTGTGCTTTTATTTATGTCATCTTTTTCTAGGCAATGTGATTCCTGTGGAGCAATCATTGGCAACGCATGCATTCACTCTGAATAGAGGTCAGCTGTACCACTGACCAGACAAGTATGACCACTGTAATTCCTGTACAGTCTGCTGCCAAGAATGCATGCAATTACAAGAAGCACTATGCTCTCACAAGAAGGTCCTTTAGTAGCCCCACCATTCTTGTGAAGATGGCACAAAGTTCAACGGCTAATGGTTTCAGGCACTTCACCGCCTACTATGTATAATGGACAATTTTTAAACCCATGTAATCCAACTGATACTGGTGACTGTAGTGACACTTACATAAGATACACTCATCTTCCAGGGCACTCTGCCACATCTAAGTAGAACCTGCTATTATACTGCTTTTGGTATATAAGTACAGGATATGGTCAAGAGTGCATTCCTGTCAGTAGTTAGACTTGCACTTTATTTTATTCCCATTTAGAAATACACTTTAGGAAAACGTAATGCTGTAGTTACATTCAAAATTATGATATATGGGGACAATACTACAGTGTGTAGATGTGGTATATCAAAATAAGTGCAATGTATTTCTAACCAGGCTTTGACTGACACACAGACATTTATGCATGTACTTTTAAGATGGACTGTAGAAACTGTTAAGAAATAAATGTTTGGAATTTTACTTCTTTATTATTTTGTGTGTGTGTAAATGATCTGAAGGACACAGAGAGTGAATGTCTTTTAGCAGCAAACATGATATCAAGATGTCTGCCACGTTACTCCTTGTTGAAATGAAAATCGTGTATACTGTAAAGGACGTGAGCTACAACTATGGTAAACAGCCGTGATTTTATAGGCACCACTTATACGTTCAGTAGTTTGCCATTGCTTTCTGAACGTGAGGTCTATTTTTACCGCTTGTAAAATCCACGGAAACGGATTTGCTTCTAAATTTGCCACCGTGGGTTTGAACTAGGTACGCTTGTCGTGATCGCTCACTACCACTTGAGCTATAGATGTTCACTTACCTTGTTTCTTTCTTTCTTTCTTTCTTCTGAATCCTGTATGCCTCACAGCGCTCAGGTCAGGAAGAGATTTCAAACGGCCCTAGTATGCGCCTAGATAGTCTCTTTCGTCGCCTGTTATCTCTGAGGTCCATCTTTTGCGTACGCCTTTTGCTTGTATCCATTGTATCGAGCAGCATTGCTCTTGGGGTGCACTGTCTGATAGTAATCTGCTACGTGACGAATCCATTTAATTGTTGTTTCTTGATGAAGTCTAGTACTGATGTTGTACCACTTTTTCCTGATGTCTCATTTCAACCGGTCTCTTCTTGTTAACTCCAGCATTCTGCGTAGACACTTCATCTCTGTTGTGACTAGTTTTCTTCTATCGTTTGTGTCAGCGTCCAGGTTTGGCACTGGTAACATAATGTGGGAGAAAGATTGTGTTGAACATTGCTCTTTTGTGTTCATGGTGACGTGTTTGCATCTTAAAATTGGCGCTATTTGCCCTATCATTTGATTTGCTTTGTTGCATCTGTAAGTAATTTCATTAGTTATTCTTCCATTTGCTAATTCTGCAGGCATGTGAAATCTTTTGCTTGATTTAGTAGATGATTATCGATGGAGATGTTGGCAGTGTTTTCCTCTCTGGCCAACGCCATTACTTCTGCTTTTGTCGATGTTAATTCTCATGTTGTATTCGTGCATGCTAACTGGAATCTGTTGATGTTTGTTGTAGCTGTTCTTCTGTTGTTGATATGATTGCCTGATCGTCTGCAAAAGAAATTCATTTAAGAGTTCTCCGAGGTTGTTTCTTCGCTGGTGTTAGTATTTACTAAATGTGGTCAGTACGATGAATAGCAGCGGATAGTACGCAACCTTGTCTTACTCCTGACCCTACGTGAAACTTTTCTGATAATCCTGTATTTGTTCTAATCTTACATTGGCTGTCAGTATAAATGTTCTTGCAAAGGTTGATTAGGTGTTCATAACCCCATAGGTTGTTAGTATTTTCCACAATCATGCCTATCTACGCGGTCGAACGCTTTTTCCTGATCTACAAATGCAACGCGTAAATGTTTGTCGGATTCGATAGTCCTTTCTACTAACTGTCTGAGGGCTAATATTGCGCTGTACAGCTTTTTTCTTCCTGAATCCCATTTGGGAGTCATTGAGCTGCTTGCTCGATGATGGGCTGGACCCTTTTTCTCAAGTATTTTGCAGAATATTTTCCCAGTGTGGCTCAGTAGCTCATGCCTCTCATATTTGTACAGTCCCTCTTGCTACCTTTCTTCTTCAGATGGAACATGTAGCATTCCTCCAATCTTCTGGTGTTTCTTGTGTGATCCAGACTTGATTGAATAGTCTATGGAGCTAGCTGATTCCTACCTCTTTAGTTGCTTTGATTAGGTCGGCCGGATATTGTCTGGGCCTGGTGTTTTATTAGGTGGGCCATATTTACAGCATTTCGATCTCTGATAGTGTTATGCTTGGTTCTACTTCTGAAGTTAGATTTACTGTGTGTTCTGAGTGTCTGTTGGTCCTCTTTTGTAGGTTGAGAAGTTCACTAAAGTCATTGTCCATCTGTTCATTATCTTGTTAGACGCAAAAAAATACAAACTTATAGAAGAAAACAGAAATTATAAACATAAGCAACTAGTCATAGATGTCAACCAGTTAATCACATCGCATGACATCAAAGTAGTTATGACTAATCCTTGGATATATATAAACGTATTACAAGGAGATATCTATATATATATTCTCTGTACTGTTATTCGTTAAGTAGGGCCTGCAAGTAATTTATCCATACCGCTCTGCCCTGGGCAACTCACTCAATCTCTTCCATGGAATTGAGTCTGATATTTCTTGCTCTCTCAGCAAAGCTTTGTTACATGGTTTCAACATGCTCCTCTCTGTCTTTGAAACCTTTGCTTGCCTACTTCAATGCCTGCAATAAATAGGAAAGCTAAAAAAAAATCTACATCAATAAATAAGAGATCTACACAAATTGAACCATTCACAGTCAAATAAATCACGCAACTAGTCTAATTTAGCTGAAAAAATGAGTAGTAACATTGGAAAGAAGTATGCAAACTATTGTCAATGACAATATACAAACTTCACTTTTCAATTAAAGTCACAATATATATGTCTGAATATTGATATTAACAACACAAACTGTTTCAGAATAAGTCTAATGTAAATATCACGCATACTTTGTATATTGTTAGAACAGCTTTCATCAAAGCCACAGAAATTGAAGAAAGCAACAACTTGCACATATATTCATATACATTCATATGCCATTCATGGCATTAGACCAGTGCACAAGATCCGCTATGGAATCATTGAAGTAAAGGATATTTAATGCTTCCTTTCCATATTGTTTGGTAGATTGTCTTGGAGATTTGCGCAATTAATAATCTATTCGAGTCTCCATGATATTCAGTCTACATTTCCAGGAAGTGTTAAATAGACCTGCCCACTAAACCCACTAGATTTAGGGCAAGAGACCCGCTGGACATAAACGTAGGAGATCACAAAATAGGAACTGGAATGCCTTGAAAAGGCAAGGCGGCAGGAGTTGATAATATCCAGCGGAAGCTCTGAGGAGGGAGGAGAAGAGGAAACCAACTCCACATATTGTTCAACTTGGTGGGACAGGGAGATACCAGCAGATTGGAAGAAAGGCTCTCTGAAACTGCCAAAGAATGAGCAATTTGTCAAATTGTGGAGAGGATCATGCTGCTCCATTCCCAGCAAAGTCCTCACTAGGTTATTCTGGACAGGATGAAAGAGCTTAGACCAGAGGCTTAGGGACGAACAGGCGGGATTCCGGGAAGATAGATCTTGCATGCAATGACCAGATAGCCACCTTAAGAATCATAGTGGAACAAACAATGGAGTGGCAGGCTCCAGCCTACGTGTCTTGTTGATTTTGAGAAGGCATTTGACACATAGATAGGAAATCAATGTGGGATCCTAAGAAACTATGGTGGAGAAGACTGTCGATATCATCAGGCAGCTGTATGAGGGTTTGCTCGCAGGTTATTCATGATGGAAGACTGTCGAGGAGTTCCAGTCACTACTGGTGTTAGACAGGATGCTTCTGTCCCCCCTCTTCTTGGTGCTACTTGATTGGGTCACACGCACAGCCTACGCCAGGTCTGGAAAGGCATCAGTGGACACTTATGTCAAAGCTAGAAGACCGGACTTGCGACGATCTCGCCTTGCTTTCGCATAGACTACAAGACATGCAGGAAAAAGTGGATGTTCTGATACAAACGGCACAACGAGTCGTCTTAAAATCAATACAGAGAAGACTAAAGTAATGCGTAGCAACAACATACAGCAAGATCCAATACGGATTGAGGGAAGGGACATAGAAGATGTGGATAATTTGTCTACCTGAAGTAAGATCAGAGGACAGATGAGGACATTAATGTTAGATTAGAAGGCCGACAGGCTCGCGATCCTCTGCATGGTGTGGAAGTCCGCCATTCCAGAAAACAAAGCTCGGATTTTCTAGCTAAATGTAAGTCGGTTTTGCTGTATGGTTGGAAACTTAAGTGAGTCACTAGGCAAATACAATAAGATCCAGACCTTGTCAACGGATGTTTGCGGCGACTTCTGATTGAGATGGTATGATAGAGTTACAAACACGGATCTGTGGATAAGAACAGGCAGGAACTCATGATGACACAGGTCAAGAGGAGAAGATGGCAGATGGATAGGCCATACTTTGGGAAGACCAGCGAGTGTCACTAGACAGGTGCTGAGTGGAACCCGCAGGGAAAGAAAAGAGGACGCCTAGCAGACTTGGAGACGAGGTCTTATTGAGGAGCTGAAGAGTGCTCAATTGACCTGGGAGACCATAAAAGAACAGCCAGAGACCGAGAAGAGTGGCGAACAACTGTTGAGGCCCTCTGCTCCACGAGGAGCGGAGAGGATTAATGATATTCAGAAACTGAATGAATGACTTGCTTAATCAGAAGCATCGTTGGTACTATACAGTGCATCGAGAAGCAAGAATCAAGTGGTTCGGCCATCTAATGAGAATGGAACCACATTTACTACCATCACGACTTCCGGTTTACAAATGGCGCTGAGCGAACGTATCGGTTAGCGTCAGACAAATTTTGATCACTTCATCTTGCTTCCGTGGCCTGGATTACTACTTTTTATTCATTTGGCGCAGGGTATATTGGTTTTATGGGTATGTTTTGTGGGGTAGTTAAGCGACCCCAAAAGGGGGGACCCATG
>JADZMA010001389.1:0-20158 GCA_020796225.1 Arion vulgaris
GAATCATCATTACCAATACTACCATTAAGATGGTAACTCTTGCGATTTGGCCCACATTTTCACAAGACAAACTGAAATGAATGTACAGAAAGTCCTCCCAGATATAATACATATAACTTCAAGCCAAAGAGAGGCAGAAAGCGCAACACACATACTTCTAATGAGCAACATCTTTACAAACCAAAAATACTACGAGAAACAAATGTACTCCAACGATATTGGTGAATGGCCAAACAATTTCAATCGAGATTATTGGATTGTGAAAGAAAGTAACGAAGTGCAACATATGAACAGTGATTTTCTTGTCTTGAAAAAACATACAATAAAAAAACAATCACGATTTTTAATCGAAAGTCGTTTTACATCTACACATTACACCAACAAACAAAACTCATGAGAGATTGGTTTGTGTTATACAGATACTAAGGACTAACTGTTCTGTTTGTTTAAAGTTATTGATTGGCTGTACCATAGGTATTAGTTGTATTTGGAATATAAAACAGTTAAAATCTATTACAGCGAAGAGATCTTGAAACTCAAATATTGTCAGCTCTTACCAAGAGGATTGGAAAGCCCTGAGCGAACTTATGCAGTTCACTGAACTACTTAAAACTAATGTAGCTGCTTCTATTAGAAACGAAAACATGGGCTCTTGAACTGCAATTTTATAAACATAATGAAAATTCATTAGAGTCGTCATTTCCCAAATGTAGAAATAGTCTTACAGTTTGCTTGTTTAATGATTTTTAACTTGCGGCGAAGAAAGTTCTTTTCGACATATAAAAGCGTATTCAGGCGTATAAAAAGTGATTCAGAACATGGGACAGAATATAAAAATAACCTCACTTTAATGAACATTGAATGTAATTTACTTGAGGAGATGTAGTTGTCTAGTATTATCTCTAAATTTTAACCATTAATCAAGACAATTTTGTTTGTAAAAGTTGTGTTTTATTTATTATCATACAAAATCTTCGGGCCCCGCGCTTCATTACTACAGGCCTTATAATAATCCGGCACTGATCTAGGTGAAGCGGGCCGGATCAGATCAGATCTGACCTCTGAAGTGGGGTGGAATGACGAGGATACTGATGATAGGAGAAAGCAATATGCTCAAAATCAGTCAGATGTGCCATATTAGGTTTCTAACTTTACGATACAGGTTCATAGTGGGCGGGTGAAGAAAAAGATCGAATCTGGAAAATAAGTAGGTTCCGTAATACTGAGTAAACGGGCGATTTCGACGGGACAATTACGTACAGTATTACATAAAAGAAAAATCGAAATAATATAAAAAATAACAACACTCAACATTTCAGACCATATGCCTTTATCAAAGAAAACAGATACAAACACAGAATACTAAATAAACTATATCAGAAGAAACAGATACAAACACAGATACTAAATAAACTATATCAAAAGAAACAGATCTAACACAGAATACTAAATAAACTATCTCAAGTTTAAATAACTCAAGGACGATCAGAAATTATTACTACAAAGACCTGCTTCATGGCACGTGTTTCGAACACTTGACATCTGTTCAAGAGAGAGGGAAGAGAGAGAGAGAAGAGAGAGAGAGAGAGAGAGAGAGAAAGAGAGAGAGAAGAGAGAGAGAGAAGCTATTCTCAAACACATCATCTTAATTCTTCATTAATTTGTGATGAATGCAGTGTCAAAATACGTCATTTAGAGTTAATATATCATCAATTTTCCCTCGAGAACTGGTGTTTTTCCTAGGCAGACAATGCCTCTCTTTCTATTTCAAACTATTAATAAACATATAAATCTGCCGCCAGTGGTGCCAGGGCCCAATTTGAGGTCAAAGAATAGAACCACTGTTATCTTAAAGATGTCGTAGAGGCGAATAAGGGAGTTTGGCTGAAATCAGTTTGTATCTCAAACGTGTAAGTCAATGCTGGGAATACCTATAAACCAATGTACAACGTATCACGTTCTTGGCAAAGATCAAACATATCACAAAGAGAGATTAAAATTGGTCATAAAACGAACGAAGAAAGATATAAATCTACTAGAGTGAGTTCCATGCTATTTTGAAAACCTACTTCAATGTTGTTTTGACATAGAATGTTGATTATACTATATTCACTGCTAAAAATGACTATTGTTCTTGACACTCTTTCTTTTCTCCACTCCTGTTGCCTCACAGCGTCAGGTCAGAAGAAATTTCTAGAACAGGCCTTTACGTGCGCTTTGTAGATAGTATCTTTCGTATCTCCTCTGAGGTCCATCTTGTGGCCAGCCCTTTTTCTTTATTGCCCATTGTATCAGACAGCATTGCTACGTTAGGGTGCACTGTCTGTTATTAATCTTATTGGTCAAACCATTTAATTTGTTGTTTCTTGATGAAGTCTAGTATGATGTTGTCACTTTTTGTCCTGATGTCTTCATTTCTCAACTTGATCTCTTCTTATTACAACATTCTGCATGAACTACTTTATCTCTGTCGTGACGGTTTCTTCTATCATTTGTTGTCAGTGTAGATAATATTAATATGTTAGAAAAGACCTTTACCAAAATTGTGATTTTGAGAAAGCAAAAACTGGTACACCCTATCAGCGATACGCAAATTTAAAGGGAAAACACCTTGAACGAAATAAAATTGTTATTAGTGAAAAAGAGAATTGAATAATGGAAGTACAACAAGGGCGTCACATACATTTTCTATAGGGTGGAGGGGAATTTGGTCCGGAAAAAGTAATTCCCAAAAAATGTAGTTGGTAGTTTACTAGGCGGAAATGGGAGAAGACCAGAATTTTACTAAATCTGATCAGAAACCATTTCCTGGGGAGGGAGGAAGTATTATAATAACTCACATAATACATTATTATATCCCAACTAATATTCTAAACTTTAAGAACATTTTTGTTTTAATTTTTCTAATACCATAAGACATACTTCCATCAACATTCATTCTTTGAAATTTAAAAAAACCATGAATTCTGACTATAGTTATGTCTGGTTTTTAATCCATGTGAAACAGAGTTGTAACAGAGATGTTGTAAGCAACAATCGACTTTGTATCATAAGAAGAAAAGCATCGGATGGTATAATTATCAAAAATAGCCAGTAAGCGGCTCGTCGTAGGGACAGTAGGGCCGGGCCACAAAAAAATAATGTGTAACGTGTATTGGTTTTTGTGGAATTAAAATATAACCTATTAAAATCATGATTTTCCTGGGTACATCTGACAACACCAATAAAAATGATCACGACCACCACACAAAAAATAGCCATCTAAAAGAAGAATGTAATAGAATCACTGAAAATAGCCATCACAAAAGAAGATATAATAAGTCACTGAAAATAGCCATCACAAAAGAAGAAGAATGTAATAAGAATCACTAAGTAATATCACAAAGAAGAAGAATGTAATAAGAATCACTGAAATAGCTAAATAAAGAAAAGAATGTAATAAAATCACTGAAACAGCCATCACAAAGAAGAAAGAATGTAATAAGAATCACTGAAATATTAAATAAAAGAAGAAAGAATGTAATGGGAATCACTGAAAATAATACATCACAAAGAAGAAAGAATGTCAATAAGTCACTATTAGCCATCACAAGAAGAAAGATATAATAGAATCATAAATAGCCATGCAAAGAAGAAGAATGTAATAAGAATCACTGAAAATAGCCATCACAAAAAGAAGAAGAATGTAATAAGAATCACTGAAATAGCCATCACAAGAAGATAACTAATAAGAATCACACAAAAATAGCCATCACAAAGAAGAAGAATGTAATAGAATCTGAAAATAGCCATCACAAAAAGAAGAAGAATGTAATAGAATCACTGAAAATAGCCATCACAAAAAGAGAAGAAAGAATGTAATAAGAATCTGAAAATAATGTCTGAGAAGAAGAATGTAATAGAATCCTCAAATGTGTCTGAAGAATGTAATAAGATCACTAAAATGTCATCCTGAGAAGAAGAATGTAATAGAATCTGCTGAAATCAGCCATCACAAAGAAGAATGTAATGGAATCACTCAAAAATAGCCATCTGAAGAAAGAATGTAATAAGTCTGCTGAAAATAGCCATCCTCAAAGAGAAAGAATGTAATGAGAATCATGAAGATAGCCATCACAAAGAAGAAGAATGCTAATAAGAGTCACCATAAAATATCAAATCCTTTTCGTAATAAAAAATTGTAGTAAAAAATTAAATTCCAACAGTTGCTGTCGTTTCCAGTAAATATTCATAATATTAACTCTTTTTGCTTATGATGCTATCAGGAAGGTACAACGTAAACTCAGCCGAGATTAAAATTATCCAAGAATAGCATTTCCCTTTTCTGTACACTTGTTTTTTATCTCCCAATTTCAAGTTCTCCTTTTACTTTCTTTCCCCTTTTCATCTTCTAGTTAAATAATTTTTTAAGTTTCTTCACTTTCTATTACCAGTAGGTTCTTCTTCTTCTTCATACTTTCTTCACTTCTCTGTTTCAAGATTCTTCTTCTTCTTCATCCTTTTTTCTCTTCTCTTGCACAGTGGTTCTTCTTCTTCATACTTTCTACTTCTCTATTACCAGTGAGTTCTTCTTCTACTTCTATTCCCAAAAAATACTTTTTCACTTCTCTATTACACAGTGGTTCTTCTTCTTCATACTTTCTTCTACTTCTCTTAAAAGTGAGTTCTTCTTCTTTCATTACTTTCTTCTTTTCTCTTATTACACAGTGAGTTCTTCTTCTTCTATACTTTCTTCTAAATCTCTATTACACAGTAGTTCTTCTTCTTCATACTTTCTTCCACTTCTCTTACACAGTGAGTTCTTCTTCTTCATCCTTTCCCCTTTTACTTTCTATTACACGGGGAGTTCTTCTTCTTCATCTTTCTTCTCTTCTCTTCACATGAGTTCTTCTTCTATTCTTCAATACTTTCTTCATACTTCTCTATTTACACAGTGAGTTCTTCTTCTTCATATTTTCCCTTTCCACTTCCATACAGTGAGTTCCTTCTTCTTCATTTTCTTCCACTTCTCTACCCGTGGTTCTTCTCCTTCTTATTTTTCTTCTTACTTTTATTACAGTAGGGTTTTTCTTCTTCTATTTCTTTCTTTCTATTACACAGTGAGTTCTTCTTCTTCTCTTTTCTTCTACTTCTCTATTAACAGTTTATTCTTCTTCTTCTTCATACTTTCTTCCTTCTTAGCACAGTGAGTTCTTCTTCTATACTTTCTTCTACTTTCTATTACAGTAGTTCTTCTTTTCTACTTTCTTCCACTTCCTATTACACAGTGGTCTTCCCTTTTTCATACTTTCTTCTACTTCTCTATTACAAGTGGGTTCTTCTTCTTCTTTCTTCCCTTCTCTTTACACAGTGAGTTCTTCTTCTTCATCATCTTTCTTCTCTTCTCTAATTACAGATGAGGTTCTTCTTCTTCATACTTTCTTCCCTTCTCTATTACACAGTAGTTCTTCTTTCATACTTTCTTCCACTTCTCTATTACACAGTGAGTTCTTCTTCTTCATACTTTCTTCTACTTCTCTATTACACAGTGAGTTCTTCTTCTTCTTCTTACTTTCTTCTACTTCTCTATTACACAGTGAGTTCTTCTTCTTCTTCATACTTTCTTCTCTTCTCTTTGCAGTGAGTTCTTTCTTCTTATACTTTCTTCTACTTCTCTATTACACAGTGAGTTCTTCTTCTTATTCATACTTTCTTCTACTTCTCTATTACACAGTGAGTTCTTCTTCTTCATACTTTCTTCCACTTCTCTATTACACAGTGAGTTCTTCTTCTTCATACTTTCTTCTACTTCTCTATTACCCAGTGAGTTCTTCTTCTTCACTTTCTTCCACTTCTTACACAGTGAGTTCTTCTTCTTCATCATACTTTCTTTTTCTTCCTATTACACAGTGAGTTCTTCTTCTTCATACTTCTTCCACTTCTCTATTTTACAGTGAGTTCTTCTTCTTTTCATACTTTCTTCACTTCTCTATTACACAGTGAGTTTTCTTCTTCTACTTTCTTCTATTCCCCTATTACACAGTGAGTTCTTCTTTTCATCTTTCTTACTTCTCTATTACACAGTGAGTTCTTCTTTCTTCATACTTTCTTCTATTCTATTAACAGTGATTCTTCTTCTTTACTTTTTACTTCTCTTTCTGCCCCCACTTCTTTTCCCTATTACAGTTCTTCTTCTTCTTTATACTTTTTCTACTTTCTTCACATGAGTTCTTCCTCATACTTTCTTCACTTCTCTATTACACAGTGAGTTCTTTTCTTCTTCTTTCTTCCACTTCTCTATTCACAGTGAGTTCTTCTTTTCATACTTTCTTCCACTTCTCTATTACACAGTGAGTTTTTTTCTTCATACTTTCTTCACTTCTCTATTACACAGTGAGTTCTTCTTCTTCATACTTTCTTCTACTTCTCTATTTCCATGAGTTCTTCTTCTTCCATACTTTCTTCTACTTTTATTACATGAGTTCTTCTTCTTCTTCATACTTTCTTTACTTCTCTATTAACAGTGAGTTCTTCTTCTTCTTCTACTTTTTTTTCTACTTCTCTATTACATTGAGTTTCTTCTTCTTCATACTTTCTTCTCTTCTCATTACACAGTGAGTTCTTCTTCTTCTCTTCTACCCTTTTCACTTCTCTTAAAATGAGTCCCCTTCTTCAATTTCTTCTTCTTTTCACATGAGTTCTTCTTTTATTACTTTCTTCCATTCTATTACACAGTGAGTTCTTCTTCTTCTGTTCTCTTCTCTTCTCTATTACAGGAGTTCTTCTTCTTTACTTTCTTCCCTCTCTATTACACAGTGAGTTCTTCTTTTCTTCATACTTTTTTCATTTTCTATTACACAGTGAGTTCTTTTCTTCTTTCTTTCTTCCCTTCTCATTACACGTGGGGTTCTTCTTCTTCTCTTTCTTCTACTTCTCTATTACAAGTGAGTTCTTCTTCTTCTCCTTTCTTCTACTTCTCTATTACACAGTGAGTTCTTCTTCTTCATAATTTCTTCTACTTCTCTATTACAATGAGTTCTTCTTCTTCATCTTTCTTCTACTTCTTAACCCCGTGAGTTCTTCTTCTTCTTCTTTCTTCTACTTCTCTATTACAAGTAGTTCTTCTCTTCTTCTTTCTTTCTTCTACTTCTCTATTACCAGTGAGTTCTTCTTCTTCTTCATACTTTTTTTCCACTTCTCTATTACACAGTGAGTTCTTCTTCTTCTTCATACTTTCTTCCACTTCTCTATTACACAGTGAGTTCTTCTTCTTTTATACTTTCTTCCTTCTCTATTACACAGTGAGTTCTTCTTCATACTTTCTTCCTTCTCTACCGGGGAGTTCTTTCTTCATACTTTTTTCTACTTCTCTATTACACAGTAGGTTCTTCTTCTTCTTCATACTTTCTTCACTTTTTACACAGTAGTTTTCTTCTTATTACTTTCTTCTGCTCTATTACCATGAGTTTCTTCTTCTTCTTCATACTTTCTTCTACTTCTCTATTACACGTGGTTCTTCTTCTCTTCATACTTTCTTTACTTCTTTACACAGTGAGTTCTTCTTCCTCAAATTTTTTCTACTCTATTACCGTGGTTCTTCTTCTTCTTCTTACTTCTACTTCTCTATTAAAACAGTAATTCTTCTTCTTCTCTTTTTCCTTCTCTATTACAGTGGTTCTTTTCTTCTCTTTCTTCACTTCTCTATTACAGTGAGTTCTTCTTCTTCTTCATACTTTCTTCCTTCTCTATTACAGTGAGTTCTTCTTCTACTTTTTTCTACTTCTCTATTACACAGTGAGTTCTTCTTCTTCTTCATCTTTCTTCCTACTTCTCATTACACAGTAGTTTTTTTCTTCATACTTTCTTCCACTTCTCTATACACAGTGAGTTCTTCCTTCTTCTTACTTTCTTCCTTCTCTATTACACAGTGAGTTCTTCTTCTTCTTCATACTTTCTTCAACTTCTCTATTACACAGTGAGTTCTTCTTCTTCTTCATACTTTCTTCCCCTTCTCTATTACACAGTGAGTTCTTCTTCTTCTTCTTTTCTTCCTTCTCTATTTCACAGTGAATTCTTCTTCTTCTTCATACTTTCTTCTACTTCTCTATTACACAGTGAGTTCTTCTTCTTCCCTTTTCTTCCTTCTTTAGTGGTTCTTCTTCTTCTTCTCTTTCTTCTCTATTACACAGTGAGTTCTTCTTCTTCATACTTTCTTTTATTCTCTATTACACAGTGAGTTCTTCTTCTTCATACTTTCTTCTACTTCTCTATTACACAGTGAGTTCTTCTTCTTCATACTTTCTTCAACTTCTCTATTACACAGTGAGTTCTTCTTCTTCTTCTTTCTTTCTTCACTTCTCTATTACACAGTGAGTTTTTTTCTTCTTCATACTTTCTTCCACTTCTCTATTAAAAGTGAGTTCTTCTTCTTCTTCATACTTTCTTCACTTCTCTATTACACAGTGAGTTCTTCTTCTTCATACTTTCTTCCCCTTCTCTATTACACAGTGAGTTCTTCTTCTTCTTCATACTTTCTTCTACTTATCTATTACACAGTGAGTTCTTCTTCTTCTTCATACTTTCTTCCACTTCTCTATTACACAGTGAGTTCTTCTTCATACTTTCTTCTACTTCTCTATTACACAGTGAGTTGTTCTTCTTCTTTTCTTCACTTCTCTATTACACAGTGAGTTCTTCTTCTTCATACTTTCTTACTTCTTTTACACAGTGAGTTCTTCTTCTTCTTCATACTTTCTTTCTTCTCTATTACACAGTGAGTTCTTCTTCTTCTTCATTTCTTTCTTCCACTTCTCTATTACACAGTGAGTTCTTTTTCTTCTTTCTTTCTTCCACTTCTCTATTACACAGTGAGTTCTTCTTCTTCATACTTTCTTCTACTTATCTATTACACAGTGAGTTCTTCTTCTTCATACTTTCTTCCACTTCTCTATTACATGGTTCTTCTTCTTCTTCATACTTTCTTCCCCTTCTTTTATTACACAGTAGTTCTTCTTCTTCATACTTTCTTCTACTTTCTATTTACAAGGTTCTTCTTCTTCTTCATACTTTTTTTTCTACTTCTCTATTACACAGTGAGTTTTCTTCTTCATACTTTTTTCCACTTCTATTACCAAGGGGGTTCTTCTTCTTCTTCTTTCTTCTACTTCTCTATACACAGTGAGTTCTTCTTCTTCTATACTTTCTTCTACTTCTCTATTACACAGTGAGTTCTTCTTCTTCTTCATACTTTCTTCTACTTCTCTATTACACAGTGAGTTCTTCTTCATACTTTCTTCCACTTCTCTTTCCATTGAGTTCTTCTTCTTCTCATCTTTCTTCCACTTCTCTATTACACAGTGAGTTCTTCTTCTTCCTATTTCTTCTACTTCTCTTTACAGTGAGTTCTTCTTCTTCATACTTTTTTCCACTTCTCATTACAGTGAGTTCTTCTTCTTCATACTTTCTTCTACTTCTCTATTACACAGTGAGTTCTTCTTCTTCTTTCTTTCTTCACTTCTCTATTACAAGTGAGTTCTTCTTCTATCATACTTTCTTCTACTTCTATACACAGTGAGTTCTTCTTTTCATACTTCTTCCACTTCTCTATTACACATGAGTTCTTCTTCTTCTCTTTTTTCTACTTCTTATTGCACGTGGTTCTTCTTTTTCTTTTACTTTCTTTATTCTCTATTCACAGTGAGTTCTTCTTTTTATTATTTCTTCCTACTTCTTGTTACTGAGTTCTTCTTCTTCATACTTTTTCTCTTCTCATTCACAGTGAGTTCTTCTTCTTCTTTTCTTCCTTTCTATTCACAGTGAGTTCTTCTTCTTCATACTTTCTTCCACTTCTCTATTACCCGTAGTCTTCTTCTTCATACTTTCTTCTACTTCTCTATTACACAGTGAGTTCTTCTTTCTTCACTTTCTTCCCTTCTCTATTACACAGTTGAGTTCTTCTTCTTTCATACTTTTTTCTCTTTTCTATTACACAGTGAGTTCTTCTTCTTTCATATTTCTTCTTCTCTATTACACAGTAGTTCTTCTTCTTCTTACTTTCTTCTCTTCTCTATTACACAGTGAGTTCTTCTTCTTCATACTTTCTTCTTTTCTATTACACAGTAGTTCTTCTTCTTCATACTTTCTTTCCACTTCTTATTACACAGTGAGTTCTTCTTCTTCATACTTTTTTACTTCTCTATTACAAGTGAGTTCTTTCTTCTCTTTCTTTCTCTATTACACAGTGAGTTCTTCTTCTTCATCACTTTCTTCTACTTTCTATTCACAGTGAGTTCTTCTTCTTCATACTTTCTTCCACTTCTCTATTACACAGTAGGGTTTTTTTCTTTTCATACTTTCTTCCCCTTCTCTATTACACAGTGAGTTCTTCTTCTTCTTCATACTTTCTTCTACTTCTCTATTACACAGTGAGTTTTTTTCTTCATCTTTCTTCCTCTTCTCTATTACAGTGAGTTTCTTCTTCTTCATACTTTCTTCTACTTTCTATTACACAGTGAGTTCTTCTTCTTCATACTTCTTCTACTTCTCATTACACAGTGAGTTCTTTCTTCTTCATACTTTCTTTTACTCTCTATTACACAGTGAGTTCTTCTTCTTCTTCATACTTCTTCTATTCTCTATTAAAATTTAGTTCTTCTTCTTCTACTTTCTTCTACTTCTCTATTACACAGTGAGTTCTTTTTTTCTTCATACTTTCTTCACTTCTCTATTCATAGGAGTTCTTCTTTTTTCATACTTTCTTCCACTTCTCTATTACAGTGAGTTCTTCTTCATACTTTCTTCCACTTTCTATTACACAGTGAGTTCTTCTTCTTCATACTTTCTTCCACTTCTCTATTACACAGTGAGTTCTTCTTCTTCTTCCTTCTTCCCTTCTCTATTACACAGTGAGTTCTTCTTCTTCATACTTTCTTCTACTTCTCTATTACACAGTGAGTTCTTCTTCTTCTTACTTTCTTCCACTTTTCTATTACACAGTGAGTTCTTCTTCTTCTTACTTTCTTCTACTTCTCTATTACACAGTGAGTTCTTCTTCTTCATACTTTCTTCTACTTCTCTATTACACAGTGAGTTCTTCTTCTTCATACTTTCTTCTACTTTCTTATTACACAGTGAGTTCTTTTTTCTTCATACTTTCTTCTACTTCTCTATTACACAGTGAGTTCTTCTTCTTCCTTTCTTTCTTCTACTTCTCTATTACACAGTGAGTTCTTCTTCTTCTTCATACTTTCTTCTACTTCTCTATTACACAGTGAGTTCTTCTTCTTCTTCATACTTTCTTCCACTTCTCTATTACACAGTGAGTTCTTCTTCTTCATCATACTTTCTTCCACTTCTCTATTACACAGTGAGTTCTTCTTCTTCTTCATACTTTCTTCCTTCTCTATTCCCCAGTGAGTTCTTCTTCTCACCTTTTTACTTCTCTATTACACAGTAGTTCTTCTTCTTCATACTTTCTTCCCACTTCTCTATTACACAGTGAGTTCTTCTTCCTTTCTCTTTCTTCACTTCTCTATTACACAGTAGGGTTTTTCTTCTTCACTTTTTTCACTTCTCTATTACACAGTGGTTTTTTTCTTCTTCATCTTTCTTCTACTTCTCTATTACACATGAGTTCTTCTTCTTCTTCATACTTTCTTCTACTTCTCCCATTACACAGTGAGTTCTTCTTCTTCTCTTCTTCTACTTCTCTATTACACAGTGAGTTCTTCTTCTTCATACTTTCTTCTACTTCTCTATTACACAGTGAGTTCTTCTTCTTCATACTTTCTTCCCCTTCTCTATTACACAGTGAGTTCTTCTTCTTCATACTTTCTTCCACTTCTCTATTACACAGTGAGTTCTTCTTCTTCTTCATACTTTCTTCCCCTTCTCTATTACACAGTGAGTTCTTCTTCTTCTTCATACTTTCTTCTACTTCTCTATTACACAGTGAGTTCTTCTTCTTCTTTTTTCCTACTTCTCTATTACACAGTGAGTTCTTCTTCCTTTTCTTTTTTCCACTTCTCTATTACACAGTAGTTCTTTCTTCTTCATACTTTCTTCCACTTCTCTTACACAGTGGTTCTTCTTCTTCTTCATACTTTCTTCTACTTCTATTACACAGTGAGTTCTTCTTCTTCTTCCTTTCTTTCTTCCACTTCTCTATTACACAGTGAGTTCTTTTCTTCTTCTTACTTTCTTCCTTCTCTATTACACATAATTCTTTTTTCTTCTTCATCTTTCTCTTCTCTATTAAAGTGAGTTCTTTTTTCTTCATACTTTCTTTACTTCTCTTTCCCTGAGTTCTTCTTCTTCTACTTTTTTCTACTTCTCTATTCACAATGAGTTCTTCTTCTTCATACTTTCTTCTACTTCTCTTACACAGTATTTCTTCTTCTTCTCTTTCTTCTCTTTCTATTCACAGTGATTCTTCTTCTTCATACTTTCTTCTACTTCCTATTCACAGTGAGTTCTTCTTCTTCTTTTACTTTCTTCTATTCTCTATTACAGTGAGTTTCTTTCTTCATACTTTCTTCACTTCTCTATTACACAGTGAGTTCTTCTTCTTCTATACTTTCTTCCACTTCTCATTACACAGTGAGGGTTTTCTTCTTCTTCATACTTTCTTCCACTTCTCTATTCAAGTGAGTTCTTCTTCTTCTTCTTCTTTCTTCTACTTCTCTATTAACATGAGTTCTTCTTCTTATCTTTCCCTTCCCCTTCTCTATTACACAGTGAGTTCTTCTTCTTCATACTTTCTTCTACTTCTCTATTAAAAGTGAGTTTTCTTCTTCATACTTTCTTCTACTTCTCTATTACACAGTGAGTTCTTCTTCTTCATCATACTTTCTTCTACTTCTCTATTACACAGTGAGTTCTTCTTCTTCTTCATACTTTCTTCAACTTCTCTATTACACAGTGAGTTCTTCTTTCTTCATCTTTCTTCCACTTCTCTATTACACAGTGAGTTTTTTTCTTCTTACTTTCTTCCACTTCTCTATTACACAGTGAGTTCTTTTCTTCTTTATCTTTCTTCTACTTCTCTATTACACAGTGAGTTCTTCTTCTTCATACTTTTTTCCACTTCTCTATTACACAGTAGGGTTTTTCTTCTTCCAAATTTCTTCCTTCTCTATTACAATTGAGTTCTTCTTCTTCATATTTCTTCTCTTCTCTATTATACAGAGGGTTCTTCTTCTTCTTCATGCTTTTTTCTACTTCCTATTACACAGTGAGTTCTTTTTCTTCATCTCTTCCACTTCTCATTCACAGTGAGTTCTTCTTCTTCTTTTCTTTTTTTACCCCTATTACAAGTAGTTCTTTTCTTTTTCTCTTTCTTTACTTCTCTATTAAAAGTGAGTTCTTTTCTTTTTTACTTTTTTTACTTTCTTTACACAGTGGTTCTTCTTCTACTTTCTTCACTTTTTCACAGTAGTTCTTCTTCTTCTTCTCTTTCTTCCCTTCTCATTACTAGTTTTTTCTTTTATTTTTCTTCTACTTTCTTTACACATGAGTTCTTCTTCTTCTTCATCTTTCTTCCCCTTTTTAAATGATTCTTCTTCTTCAAATTTTTTCTTTTTATTTCAGGAGTTCTTCTTCTTTAAAATTTCTTTTACTTCTCTTTTAACGTGGTTCTTCTTTTCTTCATACTTTCTTCTTTTCTCATTACACAGTGAGTTCTTCTTCTTCTTCTCTTTCTTCTACTTCTTTTAAAAGTGGTTCTTCTTCTTCATCTTTTTCTACTTCTCTATTAAAAGTGGTTCTTCTTATACTTTTTTCCCACTTCTCTATTACACAGTGAGTTCTTTTCTTCTTATCTTTCTTTACCTCTTTAAAAGTAGTTCTTTTTTTTCTTTCTTCTACTTCTCTAACACAGTGAGTTCTTCTTCTTCATCTTTCTTCTCCCCCCATGGGGCCATTACCTTGTAGTGGTGGGGGCTTGCTGCCTCAATGATCCGAAGCTATGCCGCAGACATTCTGTTCCTGGAAGGTTACCCATGCCGGACAGGCCCAAGGTGAGAGGTCAGACTAAATGTGGCCTCCTGGTCCTCCAGGTTGGGGGTTGGGCGCAGTGCTAACAACTCTGCCCATAAAAAAGAAAAATGTTACAGAAACTTAAAAAGGAAAAAAATGCTCTCATGCCCAGCGTCTTGAGACGGGTACCACTGTCAGCATGAACAGTATGGGTGAAGCCGCAAGGAAGCCCACGCTGGGAATTCAAGTCTGCTGGATGTCAAAACTAAACTAAGAATAGGATTCTGGAACGTCAGAACAATGTTCGAGACCACAAAGACATCACAGGTGGTAAAGAGATGCAACACTATAAATTACATTCTGGGGTCAGCGAAAGTAGATGGACGGCTTGGACAGCACAACTAGAACGAAACCATCTTGTACTCAGGAAGAGACGACGGGAATCATTCAGCAGGAGTTGCTCTAATAATAAGGAAAGGATTGAAAAAACATCCTTAGGCACCCGATTAATGAAGATTTTTGGGCCCCAATTTAATAAACAGGAAGCTAACTATCATTCAATCTATCCCACTAACAAGCCGAAAAGGGGACAAAACGCATTTTATAAAAGTTGCAGGAATAGTGGAAAAGGTTCAACTCAGGATTTTTGTCATAATGGAGACCTAAACCAAAGTTGAAACAATAACAGACACAGAAAAAAGCAATAATGGAAAAAAAGGTGCTTCTCAAATAAAATGGAAAATGTTGAAATTTTGTCTAGAAAACAGACTGATCATAGGGGGCACATTTTTCCCACACAGGACCATACACAAGTACACATGGATATCCCAAATGGAAGAGATGAAAACCAGATGACCACTTTAGATCAACAGTAAATGGCGAAAGACATTACTTGATGTAAAGGTGAAAGAGGGGCAACTGGCAGCGACCACCACCTTTCTTTGCCATGATCAGGCTCAAACTCAAGAAAACATATATACAAGCCAAGACAAGAACAAAATACTTTAATGTTAACCTATTAAAGACAGAAAATTGCTACAAAATATATAGTGGAACTAAAGAACAGATTTCAAATCCTGTCAGACAGTCAGCACAACACCAACTGAAAGTATCCAGAAAAATGGAAGGGATCAAAGGCACTTTAAAAATAGTTGAGTGTGTACTGGGAACAGTAAGGACAACATAAGGTGGATGTGGCCGACCAGATACATCAAAGCGAAGGAAAAAATCCTTTGCTTGTGAACTAAAAAGATGGCAAGAAAGAATATACAAAACCCAAAAAAATGGTAAAAAATTTGCTGAAGGAACAGGACAAGTTATGGAAAAAGACGAGATGGCGAAAAACCCAAAAGTGCAGATCTGCACACTGTGCAGTTCAAACAATTTGCGGGTAAAAGCACAACCTAACATGCCAGCCCAGAAACAGCCTGGAAAACTGTTGACAACAGAGCAGGAGCAGGATATAGATGGACACCCCATTTGAAGATTGCTAAACGGCCCTGACCCGGGAACCCCACCGGATATCCACCGGCCACTGGGATATTGATATCGGTCAAATTCCCCGAAAGCAAGAAATAGTAAAAGCTATTGGATCTGAAAAACAACAAAGCACCGGGAATGATGAAATGACGCAGAGCTTTTAAAGATCGACCCCATCTTGGCTGCAAACTATTGAGCCATTGTTTGCAGATATCTGGGAAAAAAAAATTCCTAAGGTTGGACTAGAATACTTGTGAAAACCCCCAAAGAAGAGACCTAACAGATTCAATAACTGAGAGGAACCCGTTGCTTTCAATCCCAAGTAAGATATTCTGCAAAATTATCATAATGCGAATACAAGAAACAATAGATAAGTGTCTACAAAATGGAGCAAGCAGGATTTAGGAAAGGAAAGGAACAAATGAACTATATTTACCCTGCGTAACATTTTGAACAATGTGCGGTGGCAAAAGGGCTATATATATAAGTTCTAGATTTTGAAAAGGCATTCGACAGCGTCACAGAGACAGCCTATGGAAGATACTGAGACAATACGGCGTACCCAGAAGCTGTCAACATCTAGCCCTCTTCTATAAAATTTCTCCTGCAACCTAAAGAATTCAACAAAACATTCCCAGTAAAATCTGGTGTAAGACGGGATGCTAATGTCCCCTCTTTTTTTTTTTAGTATTACAATTGACTGGGTGCTAAAAATGCCATAAAACAACAAGCACCCGAAGAATAAGATGGACCCCTTTCGAGATGCTTGAGGACCTGGATTTTGCAGACGATATAGCCCTGGTGTCACACAAATATGAACATATACAAAAGAAAAGTACAATACTTCACCCGGCAAAGACAGTAGGCCTCAAACAAACACAGGAAAAACAAAAATTATGACAAACAGTGAAATCCAACAACCGGTAATGTTAGAAAATGAAACACTGGAAAGGGTTGAGCAGTTTTATCTTGTGGGCTGCCTAAAGGTGGCCAAAGGAAGATATAAATCACGTCTAGATAAGGCAGAACCCTTTTTCCAGAATAAAAACCCGTATGGAAGTCAAAATCTACAATGGACCACCAAACAACTCTATAAAGCATTGTTTGCCAGTTTGCTCTACGGATCAAGGGGTTGGAGGATGACCAAAGGAGATCTAGCAGGCTGTCAGTTTTTCCCCACTCTTTCTTCGCAGAATCTTGGAATCTTTTGGGCCCTAAAAATATCAATAACCAACTACTCCAAGACACAAAACAGAGTCAATGAATGACATACTCAAAAAAAAGAAGATGAAATGGCTCGGACATTTATGAGAATGAGACAAAAGCCTGCAAGGATAGCCCTCCTTGGACACCAGAGGAAAAGAAAGGCAGACCACGGACAACATGGAGGCGCATGATGGAAGAGGGAAATGGACACCACATCTCTGACGTGGGCTCTCGCTGAAGGTTGCACGGGGCAGGAGGCATGGAAAGTCCTTTCTGAAACCCCATTTTCACTAGGCATGACGGGATTAAGTAAGTAAATAATACTTTCTTCTACTTCTCTATTACACAGTGAGTTCTTCTTCTTCTTCATACTTTCTTCCCCTTCTCTATTACACAGTGAGTTCTTCTTCTTCCTTTCTTTCTTCTACTTCTCTTTACACAGTGATTCTTCTTCTTCTTCATCCTTTCTTCTACTTCTCTATTCACAGTGAGTTCTTCTTCTTCATACTTTCTTCACTTCTCTATTACAAGTGAGTTCTTCTTCTTCTTCATACTTCCCTTCTCTATTACACATGGTCTTCTTCTTCTTCATACTTTCTTTTCTTCTCTATACAAATGAGTTTCCCTTTTTTTTACTTTCTTCTACTTCTCTCACAGTGATTCTTCTTCTTCATCTTTTTCTACTTCTCCCATTACACAGTGAGTTCTTCCCAACAGTTCCATTCAAAGGGAAGAGTATGTGGCGTAGGGTTGGTGCTCACATTTTCGTTCCAAATTTCTCGTTTGCTTTGTCGTGGAACATCCCGATGTTTTCAAAAGATCTCTGATCCCAGTGTAGAGTGAGATCAAACGCCTAGTTCTATCGGAGACGGACGATAAAACATGGGCCCCGTGTTCAAGTTGAGCACGTAAAGAATCATAATTCAAAATCAGAAGAGCAGGCTAAAAACCGCTGTCGGAAAAATTCATTGAAAAAATTTCAAAAATTTAAAAATCTTTTCCCATCTTTTTCCCTTTTCTTTTGTTTGCAAAATATTGTCTATATTTCAATGTTTCTTATATGAATTTCCTGTCTTTTAGCTCCACAGGGGTCCTTTTCCTTCCGTTCCAAATATTTCTATATATTCAATTTTGCTCTTTTAAATTTCCCTTCTTTTAGCTCAAAAGGGTTTCGTGTATTTTCTGTAGTGTTGTTTCGTTACCCCATGGTTTTCATTTTTATATTCGGGGCAGTCTTGATGTGTCTGAAATCGGGTGTCCTCCATTAAAATTTGGTTGCCAATCTTGAATTTTTATCTTTTGGGCGCAAAAGATTGTTTTTTTTCCCCATCTTATAAACCCATTTTTTGGACCCCGTGCTCGGTTCTGCACTGCCCTGAATTTGTATTTTAAAGAAATATCAGCACTTTTTCCCCGAATAAATGAAAAGCTATCGGCAAAATGGTTTAATCCCCCAAGTAAAATTTTAAAAAAAAACTATGGGGAACATGGTTAATCCCGAATAAAAAGAAACTTCGGGACACATGGTTTCACCCGGGAGTCAAATGGGAAGCTTCGAACACAGGTTAATCCCCGGGGGCAATGTGCTATGGGGGCCAACATGGTTAATCAGGTAAAAAAAAGGTTATATTTTTTTTTTATCACATTACACATTATTTTTGGTAGCCGCCCCGGCTCCTTTAAAGACGGCCCCACCGGACCCTAGGATTTTTCAGAGCTGAAGTTCTGCTTATGCAATTTCTCGGCAGGCGCGTCCATTTCTGCGGAAAGGGGCCGGGGTTTTATTGGTAAACCCGCTGCAAAAACCAATCCTTCGTTTTTTGACCCTTTTAAACATGGTGTCCATTTAATTTATTCACAAGTTTATTAATTTAAATATTATTAATATTTTTGATTTTTTTGCATAACTAATTGAAAAATAAAATCGGGAATTTCCCTTTGGGGACTTGCCATCACCCCGTAAACGGTCGTCGATTTCTGGGCTATTTTAGTTCAAAATTTGCCAATGTTTTCTGAAGACAAAATGTTAAACGTTGATGTACCCCAAAACACTGTAATTATTATCTTGTTTGGGGGGAGAATTTTGGATACTTAAATAAAACCAGAACGTGCATAAAACAAAGAAATACCAAATACGGGGGCTTTTCACAGCAGAGAGTGATAGGGAAACAAACTTCCCAAAAAAGCTAACAAGGACTGGGACAGTTAACGCCACGTTGTCCCCGAGTCCCCCTAACAACTAAACCCAAATCTCATAAGAACGTTTTTCTGAACCTTGTTACCAGTGTCAAACATGGCCTAACAGCAACTAATGAGCGGAAAATCATAACGACGGAGAAGGGTGTCTTGAAGAGCTGCGGGGGACAATAAAAAAAATTAAAATAAGAAATGAAAAGATGGGTGTGAAACCAGTTATTCAATTTTAAAAAGAAAAATTTTTAAAAGGGTTTTACACCCAAAAAAGAATCCATGTACGCCACCACAAACCCCACAGAAAAAGTATAATATACAAAACGGGGAAAACCAAAAAGATGGGAAAGACGGCATCAAAACAGCCTTACGAACATGAATTCAGATTAAAGGGCAAACACACAAAAATCCTTTGTTTCACCCCCAAAACTTCTATAAAAATAAATGGTGGAAGAAGAACAAGCACAAAAAAATCACTACGTTTCACCTCCCCATTTTATAAAAAGGAAATGGTGGAAGGAAAAAACAACAAAACAAGATCACTGTTTACCCCAACCTTCTATAAAAAAATGATGGGAAAACAGAAAAGCACACAAGATCACTGTTTCACCCCCCCACTTCTATAAAAAATAAATGATGGAAGACAAAAACAAGCACCACAAAATCACTAGTTTTAAAAACTTTTTAAAAGAAATGATGGGGAAGAACAACACACACAAGTCACACGTTTCACCCCAACACATAAAAAGTAAATGATGGAAAGAAGAACAAGCACACCAAGATCCTACGTTTTCCCCAAAACTTCTAAAAGAAATGATGGAAGGAAAAAAAGAAAAACAAGATCACTAGTTTTACCCCCCCACTTCTATAAAAAGTAAATGGTGGAAGAGTAGAACAACCCAAAAAGATCCTACTTTCCTTTTTTTAAAAAATAAATGATGGAAAGAAGCAAGCACACACAAGATACTGTTTTACCCCACCTTAAAAAAAGTAAATGATGGAAGAAAGAACAAACACACAAAGATCACTACGTTTCACCCCACACTTCTATAAAAGTATATGATGAAAGAGAAGATGTTAGATTTTGTTTAGATAAACACAAAATAAATGCATGTTAAATAAAACATTGATAATTATTATCGGTTACTGAACAGAAGTCATAGCACTCCATGCAAACCCTTGCGTGCGCAGTCTCCCCCAACAAATGTCGAAGGGTATGAATACTGATGGTTCCTGTTGGCACACTGCTAAACAAACTCCTCTTCTCAGCCCTCAAGTATCAGGCTCTACTTGGCAATGTTTAATTATGAACTCTGAAAATCGATGGATA
>JADZMA010001390.1:0-20152 GCA_020796225.1 Arion vulgaris
CGGAAATACTTCGACGTCAGGATCGTCAGATGTTGCCGATTATGTTTGAATAGCTGGTTGTTTGGCAGTGGCTGGCACCCAGTGTAGGGTAATCCTCTCTCTTTGTCGTTCCAAGTGCTATATGATGACGGTTATCTCTGGGTTGCTGAGGTGAATCTTTTTCCCATGTAGTCTATCATAGTGTCTTGAGTGCGTTTCGGGAGTCAAAGTGACGTAGTACTTAGTAGGGTTTTCGTATCTGTAGATACTACTTACCCCCTTCAGTGGTACTCCTCCTGGTCCAACAAGAACACTTGTCAAGAATGATGGTGATGCTTTTGCCGCAGCTTGAGCTCCAGTAATGGTAAGTAAAAGGGTTCCAGTATGGTGAAGCTGGCCACCCTCAAAATCGTCCAATGATAGTTTTGCACTTACAACGATTCTGCTATCCATCTCGATTTCTGATTAAATTGGTTTTAAACTGGTTGACAGGTGAATTTACGGAGAGTCAAAAGACACTACTTTGAAATGATCCCTAAAAGTATGATCTTACACTTTCCCATACCATTCCCGGAAGTACTGCAATACCGGGTCGACCCGCGACGAGAGCGGAGCAAGCCCCGGGCATCTCATCTAGTTCCAAAAATCAGTTTAATATCATGTGACCCAATGGGCCACGTATCAGATATTAAGCTGATAAGAACAGATTTTTTTTTTTTTATATTGAAGTGTTTATTTTCATTTTTGCATAACAATTCTTCATTTTTGTACATACATTTATGATCTGACATGATTCTGCCCGTGAGATGACAAAATGAGATGGTGGGCTTTCAATGATGATGATGATGATAGTGACTATACACATATGTTCATATATACGTGCATATCCGCATACATACATATACATACATAGATATACATACATATCATAAATACATCTACATACATATACTTTAAATTGTCATTAAAAATTAAAAACAAAACATGCAATAGGCGATGAATATGATTTCTCAAGTATTTCCCACTCATGCAGCTCAGGAGCAACCGAGGCAGGTGTGTTAACAACACCGTGGTTACCGTCAAGACATACTTGATCCGATTCAGACTATTTGGTTTCTGGTATCAACACTAGAAGTAGCAACCTTGACCTCCGTCTGCCACCTGGCGAGACTAATAGGTGGTGGGATGATGGTGTGGTGTCTTCCAACTTTTCAGCTTTCGTTTTGTATAAGCAGTCAAAATATTTCCTATGATAGTTATAATGACAGGGATGACATACATGCATGCACGTACCCACACACATACATATAAATACATACATACAAATACACACACATACCCATACATACCTATATATCACCCATACCCACACACATACATATAACTACATACATATACCCACGTACACACACGTATATACATTTCACACACACACCCACATACATACCCCCATATATATATATTTTCTTTTTCATGTTGCCTGCCTTTCTCACATCTTGCTCTTGGCTTTATTTGTATAAACATTTAACATGTGACATATTCCCACTGGTGGTGGTGATGATAAGAGAGATACATACATACATTGCCTATACATGTTGAATGGAATACATTACACATAATGCATATCTTATATTATACAACATAGGTTCGACATAGTAGCTCTCTCCAGGCCGAGGTGAGGTGGAGTCGTGTAGCAGAGGGACTGAAACCAACGAAGGAAGAGTATAGTTGAAAGAGGAAATACCTCCCGTGAGAAAGTTTGAATCGGTCAGAAAGTAAGACTGACCAAATTTGTGGTAGAGTTTTGGGGAAATTCAGTCACGAGGGCCTGCCAATAGACAAAGAAAAATCAGTCAGATGTTTGTGAGAAAGTGTGTTAGCGCGAAGCAGCTGATCATGTTTCAGGAACATTCCATACGTTTAAAAATACATTTTTCATTGTAGTTATGCCTTACAAAATACATTTTTCATTGTAATTATACATTACAAAATACATTTTTCATTGTAGTTATACATTACAAATTACATTTTTCATTGTAGTTATACATTACAAAATACATTTTTCATTGTAGTTATACATTACAAATTACATTTTTCATTGTAATTATATATTATAAAATACATTTTTCATTGTAGTTATACATTACCAAATACATTTTTCATTGTAATTATACATTATAAAATACATTTTCCTTGTACTTATACATTACAAAGTACTTTTTCAGAAACAGGGAAGTGTGCCAATCAGATGACAATTGCATGTTTTTTTTTTTTTATAGACACAGGTAGAATTATATTCACTTTGAGAAAATTCAGCATACATAATATACAGTTTATAGTGATACATTTGTGTTATTGTATTGATGTAGTTTTATGGAGGAATATTTGTTTCAATAAAAGTGCGTTGTAAGTTCTCATGTGGAACATTGCTGCATTCCTACAGACCCAAATCAGGTGTCTGTATTCTGCCAGCAATCTGAGTAGTTTGGTGTTTGTATCTGGAGTGGTTTGGGGTAATGTGTTGAGCATGATGGCTCTGTAAATGTCTGTCTTTCTATGTGTGTGTGTTTCAATCATCTGGTGGAGTGTTTCTTTTGTCGGTATGACTGTAGTGCATTCGAAGAATATGTGCTCTTCAGTTTCTTGTGTGTGTAGTCTGCATAGTTGACATCTTGCGAGTTGTCGTGATCTGTTGGATGCTCGCTCTCTTGTAGGTGTCATGCTGTATATCAGTCTGAATGTCACCTCTCGGGCTTTGAGAGGAATGTTTGGGTTGTGTAGGTTTACAAAAGTGTTGGTGTGGTCTGTTATGAAATATTTGTAGCCCCTTTTGATTCTGAGGTGTAATGGTGGAGCTTGGAGCTTAACTAAATGTTTATATATTTTTGTTGTTGTCTGCTGGATTAGTTTCTCGTGTCCTTGTATGGCTTGAATGCATGTTTTGTAGAATGTAGGTAGTGATCCAAAGTAGTGTGGCACTGAATTTTTCAGTGGGACTAGTTTGGTTAATCTGAGTCCTATGTAGTAATGTGCTAGTGCGTGTTGGTCTGGGTGTTTGATGATGTGACTTATATAGTTTATTCTGAGTGCTTTTATTTTTGTCCGTATGTCCTGTAGTGCTATGCCTCCTTGTTTCTTGTCCTGTATGAGTGTTGCGTGCTGTATGCTGTATATTGTGTTTCCAAAGACGAATCTTCGTATTTGTTTGTTGATGTTTGTGATTGTCTGTTTTGGAGGGTCAAAGACTGTGGCTCAGTTATTATTTTTGGGAGGATGTATGTGTTGACAATTACACTTCTGCCAAAAATTGTTGATGTCTTAAATCTGTATCTGTTGACCATGTCTGTTATCTGTGTTTCCATGTTCTGCCATGTTTGTGAATGTGTTTTGTCTGGGTGGGATGGATATGTGATGCCATATATTTTCATATTGTTTGTTGATGTAATGCTAAATGGAAAGTCTGACTTGTACTTCATTTCCTATCCCATTATTAATGATTTGTGCACGTTTATTTGTCGCTTACACTGCAAAATTGAAAATGTGTTTAGAATGTTTTCTACAGATCTAGTGTTTGGCGGAAAGAAGACGGTGTCATCTGCGTAAGCAAGTAACTTCCGTTCTCCTTTACCTGGTATAAAGGTACCCTTAATGGTGTTGTCTTGTCTGATCTTTTCCAAGAGTGGTTCTAATGCTAGAACGTACAACAAGGAGACAGAGCAACCCTGTCCCAACTGACTGGGTTAACTTCGAGAGGGTTTTACTTATTTTGGGTTTACCAATACCCCCACTTTGGGTTTGGTGTATAGTATTTTAACCCCTCTCGAAAAAATTCCCTATGTTTCAGTTGGTAGTTTTTTTGTTAAGGTATGTGTGTGATATTCTTCAAAGCCTTCTCCTGATCAAACGATAGGATCGACGATTGAAAATCTTTCTGGTGTGTGTATGTTATGATGTCTCGTATAAAGTGTATGCTGGTGTATGTTTCTCCTTTACACTGCATTGTTGGTCTTCGATGTCCCTAGTGTTGACATGAATGGTTTTAATTTATTTGTCAGATTTTTTCAGTATTTTGAAATTCTTTTTAAAAATGATATTGGTCTGTAGTTTTTCAGTTGTGTTTTTTCAGAGTTTTTTTGGGAATAGGTATGTATGATGGATTTTAAGCTGGGAGGGAAGTTTTTTTTCTTCAAAGAGGCTTGTTCTCTCAGTAGGAGAGGCCCCAGGGGGAGGAAAATGTTGGGGGGAACTCTGCTGTGAGTCCGTGGGGGCCCTGGTAAATTTGGTTTTTATTCCGTTGGGCCATTTTTATGTCAGTTAGTGTAAATTCTTCTCAATTTTGTCTTTATCTGGTTAACAATTTTTGGTAAAATTGCATGAAGTTCTTTGTCTGCTTGTACATTACCCTCTGTGTGGGAGTTTTGTTAGAAAATTTTTCAAATTTTTTATTATTTGTGGTGTCTCTGTCTATTTTTCCCTTTCCCCAGGTCTATTATGCTTCCTTCTTTTGTTTTAACAGTGGTATTTTTTTCTATTATTATTTTTGTTGGTTCCCCTTGTGTAATTTTTTTCTTTTTTCTTAAAAACCCCCTTGAAACCTGAAATTTCTGTATTTTTCAAATTCTTCTTTAATGTGTGGATTTGGGTCATTTTTGTCTTTTTTTTTTATTTTATTGCTTTTCCTTTTTTTCGTTTTGGGTTTCCCTGTTTCTTTAATGTTGGTGGAATCCTTTTTTGTTATGCCCTTTTGGTGCTCTTCAATTTTCCCCAAATTTTGGATGATTTTAAATCTGTGGGTATTTTTTTGGTGTATGTTTAAATGGGGATTGTTCATGTGCTTATGTAGGGTTTTTTTAAAAAAGAAGGTGTTGTTAAATTTTCCCAGTGAATGGCGTTTAAAAATTGGGTTTTTTTGGGGTGTTTATTTAAAATTGCCTTTTTGGTCTGTGAAAAAAGTTTTCTCAAAATGTTTGGTTTTTCCCTTAAATGGTTTTGTTTGCTTATATTCGAAAATTGGTGCTTTATATTTTTTTTTTGTGGTAGTGCCCATTCCTTTCCAAAAGTTTCCTATGGGTGTCTTTAGTTGTTTTTAAATTTATTTTGTGGTATGTCTTTTGGGTGTGTGCCCTTTGTTGGTTCAAATTAATTTGTGACCTAATGTTTTCCCCTATAACACCCAATCTTTAAAGTACAATTAAAATCCCCCCCCTAGAATAAGGTTTGTCCCTTTGTGTGAGTGTGAGAACTGTCTAAATTTTTTAAAATTGTGGTTAAAAACTGTGGTTTTGGTGTGTATATTGATTTTGTGTGTATGCTCTTGTCCCTTTTACGAGCCTCTACAATAAATACCCCCCCTTCATTACCCTACCCCCTTTTTCAAAGACCCACCTGCCCCTTTTCTGTATAATATTTTACCCCTACCCCCTGTTGTAAATTTCCCCCAGCCCTTAAACATGCATTTTTTAAAAACCTAACTGTGTTGTAATGTTGGATGCATGTTGATCTGTTCGTATATTGGTTTCCTTTTGGGGTATGAAGTCTGGTTTGTATTTGTGTAAAAGAAAGTTATGATGAAAATTTAATTTTTGTTTCGCATACCAAAATTATGTTTATGTTTTAGCTATTTTAATTCCGTCAGCCATTTCTAATATGTTGGTGGTTTAAAAACTAGTTTAACATTTTTTTTTATTTCTATAAATATGTGATAATCTTAATTAGTTTTCGTCATTGTAAAGACTATTTGTAGTCTCGGCCAAAAACCCAAAAACGATATGGGTTTCGTCTTCTTGGTGTGGGTGAAAAGTTGTCAGTGTTGGTTGTTGCTGTTGGCGTTCTGTAAACATGGAACAGATGCTCCCGCTTTGATCTTGGCCAAAGGCCGGGGGCGATAATGAATGGCCTCAAAAACTTCCGTGCCAACAAAAATAAAAACCCAATTTTTAGCACAGAGACCATTACAATTCGGCTCTCACCTCCCCGGGAAAGGGAAAACCCCGGAATCCTGTCAATCTGTACTGAAAATCAGCGTCCGTGAAAGGGGGCACTTTCCCTTTTCTCCCGGGCCCGGTGCAACATTTTTTCTAGTCCTGCGGGAAAAAAAAAAAAAAGGGCCCGTCGGAAATTTGTGCACATTCATGCATTTTATCCTTTTTGGGGGCGCAATTTATATTTTTTCCCCTTTCCCACATGGGCCGTAAATTTCCCAGTTATTTACATTGTTAAGTGTCTCTTTAACCGTGGGCGATAAACGTGGTATCAGTCAGTCAGTCAGATTTATTTCTGGCGTTTTTTTTACTAATCTTTTGGCGGAATTTTTTGGTTTTGGCAAAAATTTTCAAAAAAAAATTTTTTGGCCCTTTGTAATCTGTATTGAATTTTTTGACAGAGGGCATTTTCCCAAAATTCAAATAATTTCCTGTTCTATTACAATAAAAGGGGGACGAAGAAACCATTAAATGCTCATAAATTTTTTGATTAGAAATGTGGGGGAAACGGACTGGTAAACCCTAACAAAAAAGCAAGCAAGACGGTGGGGGTTTTTATGGCCTTGCGTAGGGTAAATACAAAAAATCCACCCCACCTCTCTCTTGTAATTGTGTGTTTTGCTATTCGAACAAAAAATTGATGGTTTGGGCCTTTCCCCAAATACTGCAATACCGGGTCGACCCGCGACAAAAGGCGGGCAACCCCCGGGAGCATCTCATCTAGTTCCAAAAATCTTTTAATATCATTGGCCCAAGGGGCCCCACGGTATAATTTTAAGCTGATAAAAACGAATACTACTTTTAATTTTCCCAAAAAGGGCCCGAGGCGATAATGAAGGGCCCTCAAGGCTTCCGTCCCAAGGGAAACCAAAAAGAACTCAACTTTGCCGGGGCCATTACAGTGAAAAGGCTCTCACCTCCCGGGAAAGGGCCCAAACATTGAATCCTGTCAATCTGTATGAAAATCAGCGCCCGTGCAGGGAAATTCCTTTTTCTGCCAGCCGTCCCAAACAGTTTCTAGTCCTGCGGAAAGAAAAAAAAAAGGCGTCAGCAATGTGCACGACGTTCATGCATTTTTAAATTTGTACCTTTGGCCAATTTATATTTTTTACCCTTTGCCCACATGGGCCGTAAATTCCAGTTATTTAAATTGTGTAATGGCCTCTCTTTAACCGTCGACGATAGCAAACGTGGTATCAGTAAATCGTCAAAATTTTATTATTTCTGGCGTTTTGTACTAAGTTTTTTGGCGCAAGTTTTTTTGGGGGCAAAATTTTCAAAAAAAAATTTTTGGCCCCATACTGTAATCTGTAGGGGAATTTTTTGAGGGGAACGACATGTTAAAAAATTCAAAAAATTTTTGCCTGTTCTATTACAATATAACGGGACACAAAGCATTAAATCTCATCAATTATGTGTTTGGTTTGGAGGAGGGGCGGGTAACCTCCAAAAAAAAAGAACGGTGGTGGTTTATGGCCGTTGCGTACGTAAATACAAAGGGTCACCCCCCCGTCGTCTCTTGTGTTTTTTGTGATTTGCTATTCGTAACATTTAATTGAGGGTTTTGGGGCCCCTTTTCCGGAAGTCTGCAATCCCAGGAAAAACCGCGGCAAAAAACCAAGCCCCAAACCTTCTCTTAGTTCAAAAATCAGTTTAATACCCTTAAGTGACCCAAGGGGCCACGTATAGATAAAGCTAAAAAAGGGGGGAATACTACCCTTTGATCTTACCCAAAAAGGCCCCCAGAAGCGATAATGAATCCCCCTTTCGTCCCAAAAAAAAACCCCAAAGAACTCAACTTTACCCGGGAAAACCCTTCTTGCAATAGCTCTCACCTGCCGGGAAAAAAAACCCAAACCGGAATCCTGTCAACCCTTACTGAAAATCAGGGGTCCGTGAAAGGGGAAATTCCTTTTTCTGCCCCCGTCAACAGTTTCTAGCCCTGGGGAAAAAGGGGAAAAAAAAATCCAAAAATTTTTGACTTCATGCTTATTATGTCCTTTTGGGTAGGAATTTTTTTTTTATTTGCCCCACAGGGGCCCGTAAATTTCCCAGTTATTTAAATTGAAAATAGCCTCTCAACCGTGGGCGATAGAAAACGTGGTATCAGTCAGTCGTCAATATTTTTTCCCTGGCGTTTTGTACTAAATCTTTTGGCGCGGGTTTTTGGCTGGCAAATTTTTCCCAAAATAAATTTTGGCCCATACTGTAATCTGCTGGTAATTTTTGACAAGACATGTTAAAAAATTCAAAAAATTTTGCCTGTTCTTTTCAATATAACGGGACAAAAAGTGTTTAAATGCTCATAAATTTTATTGATTAAAAATGTGGGGGACGGACTGGTAAACCCTCCAAAAAAACAAGACGGTGGTGGTTTTTTCCCCTTCGTACGAAATACACAAGAGTCACCCCCCCCGTCGTCTTTTGTGTTTTTTGATTTATTTGGCTTTTGGGGGTTTTGGTTTGGGCCATTCCCGGGTACTGCAATACCGGGTCGCCCCCACGGCAAAACAAGCCCCGGGCTCTCATCTTTTCCCAAAATCAGTTTAATTGTGGTGACCCAATAAACCAGTCAGATATTAAGCTGAAAAAAAAAGATACTCACTTTGATCTTAAAAAGGGGAAAGCGATAAGGGAATGGCCTCGGGGGCTTCCGTCCCAAACAGAGCCAAAGAACTCAAAAAGCACAGAGACCATTACAATTCAAAAGCTCTCACCTGCCGGAAATGGGAAACCCCCCGAATCCTGTAAATTGCTGAAAATCGGCGCCCGTGCAAGGCCATTCCATTTCTGCCGGCCCCCGGGGTTTTCTGGCCCTGGGAAAGGAAAAAAAAAGGGGGGTAAAACCAAGGGGGCTTTCCTGCATTTTTTTAACCTTTGGCGCAATTTAATTTTTCCCCTTTCCCCAAAGGGCCGTAAATTTCCCAGTTTTTTCCCTTTGGGTAGCCTCTCTTTAACCGTCGAGGGGTAGAAAACTTGGTTCGGTCAGTCGGTCAGATTTTTTTTCTGGCTTTTTTGTACTAATCTTTTGGCGCAAAGTTTTTGGCTGGCAAATTTTTCAAAAAAATTTTTTTTAATACTGTAATCTGCTTTTGAATTTTTGGGGGGCAACATGTTCAAAAATTAAAAAAATTTTGCCTGTTCTATTCAATAAAAAACGGGACGACAAGTAGCATTAAATGCTCATCAATTATGTGATTAGAAATGTGTGAGGACGGACTGGTCAACATAACAAAAAAGAAACCCCAAGACGGTGGTGGTTTATCCCCCGTTGCGTCGAAATCAAGAGTCCCCGCCACCGTCGTCTCTTGTGTTTGTGTGATTCTATTCGTAACATTTAATTGGGGTTTTGGGCCCCCCCGGAATCTGCAATACCGGGTCGACCCGCGACGAAAGCGGAGCAACCCCCGGGCATCTATCTTTTCCCAAAATCATTTTAATATCTGGTAAATGGGCCACGTAGGGAATTTAAGCTGATAAGAACAAATACTCCCTTTGATCTTACCCAAAAGGGCCCGAAAGCGAAAATGAATGGCCTCGGGGCTTCCGTCCAAACAAAACCAAAAGAACTCAATTTTAGCACAGAAATTAAATTGCAAAAAAATTACCTTTCCGAAATGAAACATTGAACCCCCGTCATGCTGAAAATCAGCGTCCGTGCAGGGGAAAATTCCTTTTTCTCCCGGCCGTCCAGTTTCTGGGCCTCGGAAAAAAAAAAGGCGTAAACAATGTGCACAACGTTCATCATTATTATGTACCTTTGGCGCAATTTATATTTATTTCCCCCCTTTCCCCCGGGGAAAATAAATTTTCAGTTATTTAAATTGTGTAAGTAGCCTCTCTTTAACCCCGACGATAGGAAACGTGGTATCAGTCAGCCCAGTAAAATTTTATTTCTGGCTTTTGTCCCTAAATTTTTTGGGCCCAAAAGTTTTGGCTGGCAAATTTTCAAAAAAAAATTTTTGGATACAAAATTTAAAGTGAATTTTTGACAAGACGCATGTTCAAAAATTCAAAAATTTGCCTTTTTCTATTCTATCGGGAGGGCAGTAGCATTAAATGCTCATCAATTATGTGATTAGAAATGTGGGAGGACGGACGGGTTTAAACAAAAGCAAGAAAGGGCGGGGGTTGGTTTATCCGTTGCTTACGTAAATCAAAAAGGTCACCGCCACCGTCGCCCTTTTGTGTTTGGGGATTGCTATTCGTAACATTTAATTAAATGGTTTGGGCCTTTCCCCGGAAGTACTGCAATACCGGTCGCCCCCGCGACGGGGCGGGGCCCCGGGCATCTCATCTATTTCCCAAAAATCATTTTAAATTTCGGTATTGCCCCGGGGGCCCCGTTCAGATTTAAGCGGGTAAAAAAATACTACACTTTGATCTTCCCAAAAAGGAAAGGAAGCGATAAGGGAATGGCCTCGAAAAGCTTCCTTCGAAACCAAAAGAACTCAACTTTAGCACGGGAGACCATTAAAATTTTTGCAATAGCTCTCACCTGCCAGGAAATAGACCAACATTTGGGAACCCTGTAAATCTGTACTAAAAATCAGCGTCCGTGAAAGGGCACATTCCTTTTTCTGCCGGCCGTGAAACATTTTTAGTCCTGCGGAAAGAAAAAAAATGCGTCGCAAATTGTAAACGTTCATGCATTATTATGTCCTTTGAAAAACCCCAATTTATATTTTTTCCCCTTTTCCCCATGGGCCTAAATTAATTACCCCCACATTTTAATAGCCCTTTTTACCCTCAGTTGCCAAATTTTTGGTATCAGTAAACCCAATCGAATTACCTGGCTTTTGTATTTTCCATCTTTTTGGGGAAGTTTAAAAGCTGTTAAAAATTTTTCCCAAAAAAAAAATTTTTTTGGCCCATCTTAACCAAGGGGAATTTTTTGCCCGGAACGACATGTTAAAAAATTAAAAATAATTTGCCTGTTCTATTACAATATAACGGGACGAAAATGGCATTAAATGCTCATAAATTGTGATTAGAAATGTGTGAGGACGGTTGGTAAACCCAAGCAAAAAAAGAAAACAAGACGGTGGTGGTTTAGGGCCCCGTTGCTTTCGTAAATACACAAAAGGTCACCCCCGTCGTCTCTTGTGTTTGTGTGTTTTGCTTTTCGTAACATTTAATTGATGGTTTGGGCCTTTCCCCGATACTGCAATCCGGGTCGACCCGCGACGAGCGGAGCAACCCCGGGCATCTCATCTATTTCCCAAAAAATCAGTTTAATATCATTAGTAAATGGGCCCGTATCAGATAAGGGTAAAACAGATCTCCCGGATCTTAGAAAAAGGAAAAGAAGCGATAATGAATGGCCTCAAGGCAAAAATCCCAAACGGAAACCAAAGAACTCAACTTTAGCACAGAAATTAAAATTTGAAATGGGCTCTCCCTGCCGGGAAATGGCCCAAACACTTGAATCCTGTAAATCGGGCGGGAAAACCCAAGCCCCGTTCAGGGTTTTTCATTTTCCCCCCGGGCCGTAAAACTTTCGGTGGGGAAAAAAAAAAAAAGGGCGTCCAATGTGAAAGGGCTTTTCCCCATTATTATTACCTTTTCCCAATTTATTTTTAAACCCTTTTTCCCACATGGGCCGTAAATTTCCCAGTTTTTCACATTTTTAAGTAGCCTCTTTAAAAATTCGACGATAGCAAACGTGGTATATCAGTCAGTCAATATTTTTTCTGGCTTTTTTGTACTAAATTTTTTTGGCGCGAATTTTTTGGCTGGCAGAATTTTAAAAAATAAATTTTTGGCCCATACTGTAATCCTGGTGAATTTTTTTGCCCCAGACAAATTTTAAAAAAATTCCCAAAAAATTTCCTGTTCTTTACAATATAACGGGACGACGGTAGCATTAAATGTCATCAATTATGTTGATTGAAATGTGTGGGACGGACTGGTCAACATAACAAAAAAAAAAGGGCAAGACGGTGGTTTTTTAGGCCGTTGCGTACGTAAATACCCCAAGGTCACACCCTTCGTCTCTTGTGTTTGTGTAATTGCTATTCGTAACATTTAATTGATGGTTTGGGCCTTTCCCCGGGAAAATGCAATACCGGGTCGCCCCCGCGACGAAAACGGAGCAAGCCCCGGGGCACCCATCTATTTCCCAAAAATCAGTTTAATATCGTAGTGACCCAAGGGGAAACGTATCAGATATTAAGCTGATAAAACATTTTTTTTTTTTTATATTGGGTGTTTATTTTCATTTTTGCATAACAATTCTTCTTTTTTGTACATACATTTATGATCTGACATGATTCTCCCCGGGAAATGACAAAATGAGATGGTGGGCTTTCAATGATGATGAGAAATAGTGACTATACACATATGTTCTATATACGTGCATATCCCATACATATACCTACATTAATATACATACATATCATAAATACATCTACATTATCAACGGGGTTGTCTTAAAAATTAAAACAAAACATGCAATAGGCGATGAATATGATTTCTAAAATATTTCCCCCCATACAGCCCCAGAAAACCGAGGCAGGTGTTTAACAACACCGTGGTTACCGTCAAGACTACTTGATCCGATTCAGACTTTTTTGGTTTCTGGTATAAACACTAAAGAAACAACCTTGACCTCCGTCCCCCACCGGGAAAAACAAAAATTTGGGGGTGGGATGATGGTGTGGTGTTTTCCCAACTTTTCAGTTTTTCTTTTTGTATAAGCAGTCAAAATTTTTCCCCATGATAGTTATAAAAGGGATGACATACATGCATGCACCCCACACACATACATATAAATACATACATACAAATACACACAAAATCCCCCTAAATTCCTATATATCCACCCAACCCACCCACCCCCCTTCCCCCTTTAATATACCCACTCCACAAAATATTACTTTTCACACACACACCCAAAACCCCCTTACCCCCATATTTATTTTTTTTTCCCTGTTTTTTTCCTTTCTAAATTTTTTAAAAACTTTTTGAAATAAAAAATTTAACATGTGACATTTTCCCCACTGGTGGTGGTGATGATAAGAAAATACATCTTTGCCTATACATTTTGAAGGGAAATACATTCCCATAATGCATTATCTTATATTATACAACATGGGTTCGACATATAGCTCTCCCCAGGCCGGGGTGGGGAATTGGGTCATTTGCAGAGGACTAAAAACCCAAACAAGGAAGAGTATAGTTGAAAAAATACCTCCCGTGAAAAGTTTGAACCCCGGTAAAAAAGTAAGATGACCAAGTTTGTGGTGGGGTTTTTTGGGGGAAAATTCAGCCCGAGGCCTGCCAATAGACAAAAAAAAAAAATTCAGTCAGATTTTTTGTGAGAAAGTGTTTTGGCAAAAACAGCTGGTTTTCAAAAACATTCTATACTTTTAAAAAATACTTTTTTTCATTTAATTTTTTGCCCCAAAATACTTTTTTCCATTGTAGTTATCCCTTTTCAAAATACTTTTTTTCATTGTAGTTATACATTAAAAAATACTTTTTTCATTGTAGTTATACATTACAAAAACTTTTTCTTTTGTAGTTTCCATTCAAATTCTTTTTTCATTGTAGTTATACATTACAAAAACCATTTTTCATTGTAATTATACATTAAAAAATACTTTTTTCATTGTAGTTATTTACAAAATACTTTTTTCATTGTAATTATACTTTTACAAAATCTTTTTTCATTGAAATTATGCATTATAAAATAAAATTTTTCATTGTGTTATACATTCAAAAAATTTTCATTTAGTTATACATTACAAAATACATTTTCATTGTAATTATACATTAAAAAATACTTTTTTCTTTTGTAATTATACATTACAAAATACATTTTCTTTTAATTATACTTTTATAAAATACTTTTTTTCATTGTAGTTATACTTTTAAAAAAATACATTTTCATTGGTTATACATTACAAATTACTTTTTTCATTGTAATTATACTTTTATAAAATACTTTTTTCATTGTAATTATACATTATAAAAAAATTTTCATTGTAATTATACATTAAAAAATACTTTTTCATTGAAATTACATTATAAAATACTTTTTTCATTGTAGTTATACATTAAAAAATACTTTTTTCATTGTAATTATACATTAAAAAATACTTTTTCCCCTTTACAACCATTACAAAGTATTTTTTTAAAGAAACGGGGGAAGTGTGCCAATCAGATGACAATTGCATTTTTTTTTCCTTTTTTTTTTTCTTTTTTTTTTTTTTTTCTTTTAAAATTTTTTTTTTTTTTTTTATAGACACAGGGGGGAATTATATTTACTTTTAAGAACAATTCAGCATCCCAAATATACATTTATGGTGATCATTTGTGTTATTGTATTGATGTAGTTTTATGGAAAAATATTTGTTTCAAAAAAAATCGTTAGGGATTCTCTTTTTAAATTTGCTCTTCCCACAGCCCAAAATTAGGTGTCTGTATTCTGAACAATCTGGGTAGTTTATTTTTTGTATCTGGGTGGTTTGGGGCAGTGTTTTGAGCATGTGGCTCTTAAATGTCTGTCTTTCTATGTGTGTGTGTTTCAATCATCCTTTGGGTGTTTCTTTTGTGGGGGATGGTTTTTAGTGCATTGAAAAAATATGTGCTCTTCAGTTTCTTGTGTGTGTAGTCTGCATAGTTGACATCTTTTTATTTGGCCGTGATCTGTTGGATGCCCCTTTCTTTAGGGGTCATGTTGTATATCAGTCCCCCATTCCCCCTCGGGCTTTGGGGAGAATGTTTGGGTTGTGTGGTTTACAAAAGGGGTTGTTGGGGGGTCTGTTATAAGAAAAATTTTGGCCCCTTTTGATTCCCAAGGGGTAATGGTGGGGCTTGGAGGGTTAACTAAATGTTTATATATTTTTTTGTTGTCTGATGGATTAGTTTCTCGTGTCCTTGTATCCCGAATGCAATTTTTTTAAAAAATGTGGTAAATGATCCAAAAATAATGTGGGACTGAATTTTCAGTGGGATATTTGGGTTTAAACTGAATCCCATGTGGGAATGTCTAGTGGGTTGGGTGTTTGATGATGTGACATATGGGTTTTTTCCGGGTCTTTTTTTTTTGTCTGTTTTCCCGTATTTCTATGCCACCTTGTTTCTTGTCCTGTATGAGTGTTGCGTGCTGTATGCTGTATGTTTTTTGTTTCCAAAAACGAAACTTCGTATTTGTTTGTTGATGTTTTTGATTGTCTGTTTTGGAGGGGCAAAGACTGTGGCTACGTATATTATTTTGGGAGAATGTATGTTTTGACAATTCCCCCTTCTCCCCAAAAAATTTTTGATGTCTTAAATCTGTATCTGTTGACCCTGTCTATTAAACTGTGTTTCCCTGTTCTCCATGTTTTTGAATGTTTTTTGTCTGGGTGGGATGGATATGTGATCCCTATATTTTCATATTTTTTTGATTAATGCTAAATGGGAAAATCTGACATGCTTCATTTTCCCCATCCCCCTTATTAATGATTTTTACGTTTTTTGTCCCCCGCCCCAAAAAAATTTAAAAAATTTTTTAGAATGTTTTCTACCCCAATCTAGTGTTTGGCGGAAAAAAAGGCGGTGTCATCTGCGTAAACAAGTAACTTCCCTTCTCCTTTACCTGGTATGGGGGCCCCTTAATGGTTTTGTCTTGTCCAATCTTTTCCAAGAGTGGTTTTTAATGCTGGGGAAAGTACAACAAAAGGGGACAGAAAAAAAACCCCGTCTAACGGCCGGGTTAACTTTTAAGGTTTCACTTATTTATGGTTCAAATACCCTACTTTGGGGTTTTGGGGTATAATAAAATCCACTCTCGGGAAAAATTACCTATTTCAATTGAAAGAAATGTTTTAAAGAGGTATGTGTGGTGTTTCTTCAAAAAAACCTTTTCCCCTCTAACGTGGGGTCGCGATTGGAAATCTTTCTGGTGTGTGTTGTTATGATGTCTGTGAAAAGGGGTATGCCGGGGTATGTTTCTGCCTTTCACACCATTGTTGGTCTTCGTGTACTAGTGTTGGCATGAATGGTTTTAGTTTATTTGTCAGAGTTTTTTCAGTATTTTTTTAGTCTACGTTTTTAAAAATGATTTGGTCTGTAGTTTTTTAGTTTGTTTTGTCAGAGTTGTCTTTAGGGGGGTGATGTATGATAAAATTTAAACTGGGAGGAAGTTTTTTTTTCTTCCAAAAAAGGGGGCTGTGTATACTCTCAGTAGGAGAGGGGCCCCGGAGGGGAAGAAAAATTTTGGGAGAACTCTGCTGTGAGTCCGTCTGGGGCCTTTATTTGTTGTTTTTCATTGCGTTGACTGCATTTGTTATGTCAGTTAGTGTCAGTTCTGTCTCTAATTTGTCTTTATCTGGTTCCCGACAATTTTTGGGATATTCATGAAATCTCTTTTTCTGCCTTTTCATTACCTCTGTGGGAGTCTTGGTAGTTTTCAAATGCTTTTTTTTTTTTTGTGGTTTCTCTTTTCTGCATTTTCCTTTTCCGGGGCTTTTGGGTTCCCCCTGTCTGCAATGTTTTTATTTTTTTTTTTCCTTTTTTGTTTGCTTATTTCTTTTTGTTTAAAATTTGTTTAATTTTTCTTTAAAAAATTTATTAAACCTGTGGGGTTTTGTATTTTTTATTTTCTTGTAATGTTTGGATGTTTGGGGGCATTGTTGTCTGTTTGTTTTTTTAGTTTGATTGCTTCTTCTATTATTTTTTTCCCCTTGAATTCTGTTTCTTTTAATGTTGGTGGATATCCTTTTTGTTATGTCCTTATGGTGCTCTTCAATATTTCCCCCAAAAATTTATGTATATTTAAACTGTGGGTATGTTGTTGGGTGTTGTTTCAATGAGATGGTTCATTTTTGTTGTATGTTTTGTTTAGGGAAAAGTGTTTTGGTTTAAATTTTCCCTTTAGATGAGCGTTTGAAATTGGTGTTTGTGTGTGGTGTTTATGGTTGATATTACCCCTTTTTGGTCTGTGAAAATAAGTGTTTCTGGCAGGTGTTTAGTCTGCCCCATGGATGGGTTTTCTGGTGCATATTTCTGTCTAATTGCTGTTCTCTGTGTGCTTTTTCTTTGTGTGTGTTGTGTCCATTCCATAAGAATGTGTCTGCCTATATTTTCTATTAGATTGTGTGTTCCCTTATTTATTAGTATGTCTAGTTGATGTGTGTCCCTTTTTGGGTTTTTTTTTATTTTATAATTTTTCCCCTTAAGTTTTTCTGTGAGTACACAATTAAAAACCCCCAAGAATAAGGTTTTTTCCCCTTTTGTGGGTGTGGGCAAAACTGTCTAAATTCATAAAAATTTTGGTTTGGGAAAATGTAGTTAGGTGGTGCATGTATATTGACTGTTTTGTATGCTCTTGTCCATTACGAGCCTCTTTTCAATCCCTTTTCCCTCCCTTCATTTCCTATCCGCACACCCCAAAACCCCCCTGCCCCTGTCTGTATAATAGCTACCCCCGATCCCCTGTTGTGAATTCCCAGACTAAAGCATGCATGTTTTTAAAACCCAACCCGTTTTTAATTTTGGATGCATTTGATTTTTTCGTATATTGGTTTTTTTATTTTAAGTATGGGAAATCTATTTTTTATTTGTGTAAAATTTGATGTATTGTAAATTTTTTCCCCCTACCATATTTTATGCCTTTTTAATTCCTCAACCACCCAATATGTTGGTGGTGTTTATTGTTAACATTTTTATTTTATTCTATAAATATGAAATAATCTTAATTGTTTTCATTGTCCCGGGGCTATTTTTAATCTCGGCCCCAAAAAACCGAAAGCGATATGGAGTTTTCCCTCTTCTTGGGGTGGGTGAAAAGGTTGTCGGGGTTGGGTTTTTGCTGTTGGCGTTTTGTAAACTTGTAGTGGTGTGGGGGAAATCTTCCCGTAGTTTGGTGTGGTGACTCTCTTTTTCCCGGACTGGGGTCAGACAAAATGACAGGGCGTTTCCTTGTGACAAAACGTGGAAAATTTTTAGTTCCTCTTCGCGCCATTTTTGTCTGTTGCCGTTTCTGTGGGTTTGGGGGTGGTGGTGGTGGTGGTGGTGATGGCGGCCGTGTCTTCCTTCTTACGTCTTTCTTTGCGTGTTTCGTTGGGCATTTGTTTGGGCCAATTCCCTTTCCCATAAGGGCATCCCTTTCCGGGGTCCCGCAAACTCCCATAAATTTAAACTTTTTCTCCCCGTAACATTAAAATTCGCATAATGCGGGAGAGGCCCCGGGCTGAAGGGTCCACTTGTCCATGCTGGACGGATTTTTTTAATTTCAGCATCCGGGTCCGGTTAGCCCAAAAGGCGACTTCTTTTGCCCCTTTCTGCCTTCCAATTTTGGGGGTTGCCAATGGATGGGGGCTTTGGTTCTCTCCTTTTTAAAAGCTCCCCGGTCACCCCATCTCCGGTTTTCCCTCCATGAAAATTTCCCCTTTCCCTGGAAATCCCAATGAAGAGCGTGTGCTTCTGTATTTGGGGTGGCGAACCATGGGAAAGGGGTCTCAAATCGATAAATCGTTTAAAGCCCTCGTTCAACCCCACCCGGGCCCCAAAGGGTACTGGCGATCGTGCCCCAAAATGGTGCGGGCCGCGGGGGCCCCGTCACCGTCAGAACTAGGGTGGGGTAATGGAAAGGGGCCCCTTCGAATCGTCCCTGGTCGGGGTTTAAGGTGGGGATTGGAGCCATTACCGATTTAAATTTAAAACCCCAAAAACTTGGGAAAAAAAACTTATCCACTAATTGAAAAGTCACAAAAATCAAACGTATTGTGGGGAAAAAGTTAATTCCCTTTTAAGTGTTAAAAAAAACTCCAAAAATTTTAAAAAAATTCCCCCAATGTTTTGGTTTTTAAAAAATTAATTACCAACGTCCAAAAATAAAAACCAGAAAATTCCGAAAAAAAAAGGGTTGGTTTTCCGTAAGGGGGTGATAAAAGTATCCCAGATTTCCTCCCCGATGGCTGGCGGGTATGTAAAGGTCTTGGGCCAAAAAGGGCCCAGAAACGATAATTTAATGGCCTCGGGGGCTTCCCCTGCCAAAGAAAACCCTAAGGGGCTCCTTTACAGGGGCCATTTCAATTTCCCTTAAAACTCCCTGCCGGGAAAAAGACCAACCCCGGAAACCTGTCAATCTTTCTGAAAATCAACTCCTGCAAACACATTCCATTTTTTCCGGGGTACAACAGTTTCTAGTCCCTTTCGGAAAGAAAAAAATGCCCGGAAATTTCCGACGTTCATGCTTATTATTAAACCTTTTGGGGCAATTTATATTTATTTCCCTTTTGCCCCTGGGCGTCAATTCCAGTTATTTTTAAAGGAGTAGCCTCTCTTTGACCGTCGACGATAGCAAACGTGGTATCAGTCGGGCAGTCCGAAAATTATTTCTGGCGTTTTGTACTAATCCTTTTTGGGGCCCCGAAGTTTTTGGGTGGGAAGGGGACCAAAAAAAAATTTTTTTTAAAAAACTTAATCTCTAGTAACTTTTGACAAGGGAAAGGCATTTTCAAAAATTAAAAAAATTTTCCTGTTCTTTCAATATAACCCGGGGCGACAGTAGCATTAAATGCTCCCTCAATTTGATTAGAAATGTGTGAGGGCGGACAATCCCAAATTTTCAAAAAAAGCAAGACGGGGGTGGTTTTTGGGCCTTTGCTAAATCACAAGATCACACCCTCGTCTCTTGTTTTTGTGTATTGCTATTCGTAACATTTAATTGATGGTTTGGGCCATTCCGGAAATACTGCAATGGGGGAACCCGGGGAGGCGGAGCAAGCCCCCGGCATCTCATCTAATTCCAAAAAACAGTTTTATCATGGGGACCCAAATTTTGGGCCCCGATGTTTTTTGATAAGGGCCCCGATCTACACTTTTTATCGGGCCAAAAAGGCCCAGGGAACGTTGAATGGCCCCGGGCTTCCGTGCCAAGAAACCCTAAGAACCCAAATTTGCCAAGGGGGCCATTACAATTCTAGCTCTCACCGCCCAAATAGACCAACCTTGGAAACCTGTCAAAATTCGAAAAACAGCGTCCTGCAAGGGGGACTTTTCCCTTTTTTGCCGGCCCCTGCAACAGTTTTAGTCCTGCGGAAAAAAAAAATGCGTCAGCAATGTGCACGACGTTCATGCTTATTTTTGGGCCCTTTTTAGCGCAATTTATTTTATTTACCCTTTGCCCACCTTTGGGGCCCTCAATTCGGTTTTTCCCTTTGTAATAGCCTCTCTTTGACCTCGGCAAAAAAACGTGG
>JADZMA010001391.1:0-20131 GCA_020796225.1 Arion vulgaris
CACCCCCAAATTTTGGGGCCCCGGGAAACTCTGGCTTAACCTTGTCTTCATCTTCCAAAACATCAACGGACAGTTGGAACACAACAGTGGACCCGAGTAAATGAAGTTCCAGAAATTCATTAGATGACAGCTGTAATGACCTGAACCTCCATCATCAAACTGAAAATCACCTGGTGTTACTGGGGCCCCCAAATTTTTGGTGTAAAGAATCGAACCATTTACCTGCCATGCTTGTTGAAAGAGGCGATTAAGAGGTTTGGCTAAAATTTGGGATGATGTGTCCTAACGTGTAGAAGCCCCTATGCGTTAGGGCCACCAAACTAATGTAGATATGTTCTTGACAAAAGTCAAACATATAAAAAGGATTAAAATTGGTAAAGAACGAACACAAGAAGAAGAAAAGAATAAGTAGTTATATCATTTATTCTTCAACAACCCCTACTTTTACACCACTAGAAAATTTCCCTAACAATTTCTCACTAAAATGCACAGACCCATCCATACATCCTCACGTCTCATGTGTTATCTCCTGTCAATTTTTTTCTTTTGTTAGTCATTATCAATTCAGGCATACTCAGCGGGTCTTCTGACTGATTTTTGTGTGAAGACTTGATTTCCTTGTCATCAGTGTCCCACTTCAGATGTACTTGCATTTAGTTTCCCCAAGTAAAGTATCAGGTGTCATGTAGTTTCTTTTCAGTTGCGAGTGCAGGATCTATATTTATCTTATATCCAATGCTTCAACCTCAGAAGTCAAAGCAACAACTTGTTAACCTACTGCTTCAGTTGTATAAAGTACTAAGCGACCCCATGGGTGAAAGTTATTAATCCTTGATGAGGAATTGGGTAGCCTTTCAAAGATGTCATCCTAATAGCATGAATTGTATTTTTGATATTTTTAAGAGATTTGAATCGGTATGTCGTCGTTAAACGTTTTAATGGTTTGAGCGGTTCTTGTAATGCTTCACGTCTAATCAAAGTACGCTTCGCATTCCATTAATTATTTTAAAATTTCTATAGTGAAATTTTGGGAAACAGAAAAGTGAAGCTAAAATGACATGAAAATTATACTTTCAGTGCAAATCAACGCAAACGGAAAAGCAATGCATAATGGTATGTTAGGACGTAACCATGCCCTTGTTGTAGGGGTCATATGCAATTTTGGATTATATCTCTATGACTGTTAGTTTCTTAACCCGTTTGTTGTAAACAAAGATTGCGGATTTTAATGTTGGATCGGACATCAAGAATTTTATTTTATTTTAAAGTTAATATTGATCCGATTTCGAAACTGTTTCTTTAGCTGATCAAAATTTAGCCCGAAAAATATATTGAAATATGGTGAATATTGATAAACTGAGCAGATGTATACCGGACACACTTTGGGACACTAAGATTTATATTATAAGATTACTCTCTGGACATATCTGACTTAAGTTTATTCTGTGTAGGTTTACTGACTTATGAACTGTCTTCTTCTTCTTCGACTCCATATCAACTACATGTTACCAACTCTTGTGATCGAGCCACATCCAATTTTGCAATGCTTTTATTTACTAGGTAGCTTCCTAGGTCCCTCAGTCGCCTCTTTTGACATGCCTTGTAGGTTTACAGTGGTATTATTCTTGCTTCAGGCCCAGCACCACAGGAGAAATTACACCTCTGAAGTCGGAGATGGAATAGCAGGAAACTGGGGGATAAGGAAAAAAGCGTAGCAAAATAATTCATGTGTGAACAATATTAATCCTATGGTTACCTGAATTAAAAAGTCAAAACGAAAAAGTACCGCACTGTGTCCAAAATAGTTCCTGTTCTGGTTCTCGACGAAACAAGTTGACATGTTGGCGAACCATGTGGTGTCGGGCCTGCAAGGAAAAGAATAGTACCACCGCGACCTACAAGGTATGGGCCCTAAGAGGTGACTGATGGGACCTAGGAAAGCTACCCTAGTAAATAAAAACATCACAGAAATCGGATGTGCTGGCCACTTGTGGCACATAACTGACACAACTACAATCGTTTTAGGCTCAGGTACATACATATCACACAGGGGGTTAACAAGTTTGGTCGAAAGAAGCGTGACGGTTTTTAAGATTTTAAAGACTTCCATTTTTAATGGCAAAGGCGAGTTTTTTAAATTTAAAAATTTTGAAATGAGGGTTTTTGTCCCCAATTCAACCCCCTCGGGTGGGGGTTTCTTCCCAGCTTTTGTGTGCTATTGTTTCTGATAAAATTGTATTCATCTTCTCTTATGTCATTATTTTGCACTGGGAACTTTTTTCGATTAGTTTGGAAGTAAGTTCCATTACCCTGCATATTTTTCCTTAACAATTCAGAAATACTGTTGATTTCTTAAATTTTGCGAAGGTGTAAAAAAAAAAATTAGGAGTAATCGTGAAGATTAACCTTAGAATCGGGTTCGATATTTCGGGATTGAATGCGCTGTATATCCGAGCTCCGGATACATCGGTCTGAGAATATTTTTCACTATCTTTCGGTATTTGAAAAATAAATTGTGTACAAATGTGACGTCAAACACAACCCAAGTGTTCTACATGGTTTTGCGAGATGGCACCCCTGTTGTGTGATTTGTGTGTACTGATAGGTCATTTGTTTTGTATTTTTATGTTAAAAAAATAATTTTGGGAAATGGTCATTCTAAAAGTATAACAGAGCAAGCTGTTGAACTTTTTGAATGAATGTGAAGATAAATTAGATTAAATGTGATTATTCTGATACGGATATGAAAGTGAGATACGTAGAACCGTTATGTCGCCGGCCTAGGGGTTTTGCCAAAAGCGTCGGATAACCATGATCGAGAAAAACGAAAACCAATATGGCGGAAAAATATTAACATGTGCTTGAAATTTCTTTATGTACATGATGTGCGTTAATAAATGAGAATGTACATGCACGTGTTATTTGTTTGATAAGCGATCGACATGCTATAAAATGTACATACATGTTTGCTAACAACAAAAGGTCTGCCGGTTTTGTTCCTTTTTCTAGCTGCAGTATGATTTCATATTTTTTCTCTATTGACTGATTCTCCAGTTTTCTCTTAACACCCCCAAACATTTTTAGAAGGGAAAAAAATAAACAGAATAGTTTACAGCATATTACCCTTCCAGACAAGGAACTCGTGAACCCCAGCACATGCCAGTAACCAAGTACAGTAAATTAAAAATCAAAATACCGTGTTCTTGCAAAATGGGATCTCCATTCCATGAAAAACTTCCCATGAGTCAACACCTGCCAATATTGGACTGTATATATTACTGTAGCATAAGTTACCCCCATGGTCATGGGGATCGAGATAACCAACGTTAAATGGCGAATTTGGCCCTCTTTGTGCTCGAGATATTAGGGTTCGGCGACATAAAAAATCGAGATATCCGATTAGAAAATGCTAAGCAAAGAAAATTTGGCGGTTCCACTTCAAGCGTCGACTTAATAGGGTTGGCGGGTTAACGAGGTCGAGATAAGTGGGTTCTACTGTAGATGATCATTTAGACGACAACGAATTATTTTAATCGATTGATATTTAAGCTATATATGTTTAATATTGAAAACATTTTTCATATACAGGAGTATTTGCGGCCTTACATATTAAATCAAATAAATTGTAAAGTTTAGTTTTCTTCAAATAGATAATAGCAGGAATAACGGAGATGATGGGGTAAGTCAATAACAAATTATATAACATTAGATGCTAAATTATCGTGTTTAATATAACTCTGATGTGGGCTGTTTTGTCCAGAGCCCCGGGAAAAAAAGATTTTAAGGTACAAGTGGTCAGGGTTAAAAGGGTTATAATACATAACAGGTGGCCTAACATGCAGGTTAGAAATTGTTTTTCCCAACAAAGTTTTATGAGTTCGTTTCTACTTAAGCAGAAAGAAATTTTAAAAATTAGTATCGACCACCTAACAACAAGTGAGAATCAAACGTTTTTCCTATCAGAGACATACAAAAAATATGAATGCACATTCTGTGCAAATCGGTGTATCCTTTGCTTGATAAAGGCAATTTTGTCGAAACGTTGCTGTGTATTGTTATTGTACTATGTAAAACCAGTACTTTTTACATGTCAAATTGCGTAACATTAAGATTCCATTTGTAGTTTAGAATCGAAAAAACAGTAAATTACACGTCGTTTTATGAAAAGACACAAAACCAAAAACAAATTCTTTTCCCATGCCTTATTCGTCCCGCTGTAGCTTAAAGCAAGCCAAAAAAGGTTAAAAATAAGTAAAAAATATATAGACGTCTGAAATACAATCTTGGCAGATCATGGCAACATTTGAATTCAGGCTATGAAAATTAAACAGAAAGTTCTTCAAGAAATTAAAATCAAGAAAAGGTAGAAAAAGCAATATATCCACCAAAATTATTAAAAATGACGATCATGCTCTAAACAAACCCAAAAATTATCGATGAACAGAGGACAGTAATACTTTAACGAACTCCTCAACCTACAACAAGAAGACCAATTCAACACTCAAGAAAACACAATAAACAAAACTACAGAGCTATAACCAGTATAACACTTTCAGAGGTTGAAATGCAGAAAATGGTTTCATTTAAAAAAACACCAGGCCCAGACAAGATACCTGGACCTACTCAAGAAAATAACAAAGTCCAAATAAGCTGGCAACATAGTCTATTCAACCAATTATGGATCGACAAGAAACACCCGAAAATAGAGGGAAAACAACAATGTTTCCATCTGGAAGAAGACAGGAGCAAACAGGGTTTAAGACTACTAAGTCACACCGGAAAATATTATTAAGTACTCGAAAAAGACTGCGGATAACATCAAGCCACAACAACGACTCACAAATGGGATTCTGGAAGAATAGAAGCAGTACCGACCCCAAAATTCGCCTTCAGGGGCAGTTAATGGCAAAGGGCTGTCGGGAACCTACAAACACCTACACGCAGCGTTCGTGGACCAAAAAGCGTTCCATTGCGTAGATAGAAACAAGTTGTGAAAAGTATTGTCAATCTATGGAGTTAATGGCCGCGTAATTAGTCTATACAAGAGCCTGTATTTAAACAGTCGGGGTATTATGATATTAGAACAAATACAGGACTATCAGAAAAATTCCGTAGGGTCCCGCAGTAAGACAAGATGCGTACTATCACCGCTGTAATCATCACATGAATGAAAATCGGGCATATCCCAAGGACGTCAGCCATCAACCACAGTAAACAGTGGTTGATTTTCAAACACCACTTATACGTTCAGTGTTTTCTATTGCTTCTGAACGGTGGGGGTCATTTACCTTTGTAAATCCCCCAGAAACAATTTGCTTCAAACTTGCCACCGTGGGGTTTGAACCAGGTACGCTTGGGTTCGTGATCGACCTACCCGAGCTGACGCTCAAAATCATCACATATATCGATCAGATCTGTAAAAAATCTAACACCAGTGAAGAGAACAACCTGGGAACTCAAACGAATTTCTTTTGCCGACGATCGAGCAATTATTCAATAACGGGTAACAGCTACAGCAATACTTAACAGAATCCGGTTAACATCAATTACTACAAAAAAGAATAAACAGACAAAACCGAAAGTAATGACATTCGCTAGAGAAAAACACTACCAATATCTCCATCAACAAACACCCATTAAAAAAGTCAAAGACTTTATATATATTTAACATTTTTGTCAGCAAATTGAAGAATAACTTAAAAATCAACAGAGATGCAATAAACAAATCAAATCATAGCGCCAATTTTGACTAAACATGTCAACATGAATACTAAAAGACATTGTTCCAAAACTTCCAACATTATGCTATCAGTGCCAAAACACGAATGCTGACAGCAAACGATAGAAGAAAATTAATCACGACAGAGATGTAGTGTCTACGCAGAATTCTTGGAGTATAAAGAAGAGACCGGTTTGAAAAAGAAGACATCAGGGGAAAAAATGGTACAACATCAGTACTAAACATCACCATCATCAAATAAACTTGTCCTGAGCAGAACTTTGCCACCCCAACGGGCCCGGGGTTTTTTCTCTCATAGGCCAGATGTCCTGCCTCTGCAGCCGTCATTTCAAACCATCAGTTACATCCTGAATCCATCTTTTCCGTGGTCTTCCTCTTCTTCTCCCCGCCGGGATGCCTCCTTCCCATGATGGTCTTCTCAGCCTTTCATATCCCTTTATATGTCCAAAATATCTAAATTCTCTCTTTCTCGACCCAGCCAGCTTTCTCTGACCTTGAGCTCTCCTGGACAGATCCACCTGTTCTCCCCTCTGTCCAAGATACACGAAGGGGCCCTCTGTAACACCCATATTCAGAAACATATGCCTTTCCTGCTTTATTAAATGTCCATACCCACACCCCATACGTCACCACTGGGGAAAATGCATGCTGCCAGTATCCCGAACATTTTCAGAAACAATAATGAAATGGTTCGCCCATAAAACGGATTACAAACAGACGTGCCCCCAAGAGCAATGTTGTTTCGATACAGTAGATACAATTACAAAGCAAAGGCCGTCCACACAAAGTTGGTCTCCGAAAATAAAGGGACGATGAAAACATTGTTTGTGAATCGACACAAAAACCGTTCTAGAAATCTCCTTTTTCCCGAAGTTGTGAGACAAAACAATTAGAGAATAGAAAAAAAAGAAAGAAGAGTAACGCAAATTATTTTGCTGACATGTGTCTGTCTATCTATCCATCCATCCATCCATCTATCTATTCTCTAATCTTTTGCCTTTCAACGTCAGGTCAAGAGGAGACACGGGTGAGCCTCTCTTCACCTTGTCTTTCTCTTCTCCCAAACCCGATTTCTCCAGCCCCTGGGGAGAAGAGTTTTTATCACGGGCTTTTTTGTGTGCTTCATAAATAGTATCTTTCGTCGCCCCTGTTTTTTCTGAAGTCCCCCTTTGGGCCGTCTTTTTGTATCCATTATCGACAATTTTTCTCACATGTTGTAAGCCTTTGGGACATTATTTTTGATAAAATGTCAATAAAAGGGGAAGCCCCCAAAAACAAAAACTCCCAAACCCCGGGTTTCCTTTTTTTAAAAAAAAAAAATTTGGGAAATGGGGGAAAAAAAGGGAAACAAACCCCCCCTTTTTTTTTCCCCGGGGTTTTTTAAAAAAACCCAAAAAATTTTTCCCCCAAGACCCCCCCCCCAAAAAAAATTTAAAACCCCAAAAAGGGTTTCAAAAACCCTTACCCTTTTTTTTTTCCCCCCCGGGGAAAAAAAATTTTTTAAAAAAATTTTTTTTAAAAAAATTTAAAACCCCCCCCCCCTTTTTTAAATTTTTTTTTCCCCCCAAGGGGGCCCTTTTTCCCTCTCTTTTTTTTTTTTCCCCCCCAAAAATTTTTTCCCCCCTTTTTTTTTAAAATTTTTTTTTCGTCCCCGGGGGGGCCCCCGGCCCAAATTTTTAAAAAAAAAATTTTTTAAAAAATTTTCCCCCGGGCCCAAAAATTTTTTTTAAAAAAAAAAAAAAAAAAAAGGGGGAAAAAAAAAAAAGGGGGGAAAAAAAAATTTTTTTAAAAAATTTTTTTTTTTTTTTTTTAAAAAAATTTTAAAAAAAAAAAAAAAAAACCCCTTTTTTGGCCTTTAAAATTTTTTTTTTCCCCCCTTTTTTTAAACCCCTAACCCTTTTGTTTTTAAAAAATTTTAAAAACCCAAAGGGTTTTTTTCCCCCCCTTTTTTTTTTAACCCCCCTTTTTTTGGGAAAAAAAAAGGGGGTTTTTTTTTAAAAAAATTTTTTTAAAAATTTTTTCCCCTTTTCCCGCTTTCCAGGGCCCCTTTTTTTTTTAAAAAGGGAAAAATTTTTTTTTGGGGTTTTTTTAAAAATTTTTTTTAAAAAAATTTTTTAAAAAAGGGGAAATTTTTTTTTAAAAAAACCCCAAACCCCTTTTTTTTTAAAATTTTTTTTAAAAAAAATTTTTTTTTTTGGGGGGGCCCCTTTTTGGGGAAAAAATTTCCCCCCCAAAAACCCGGGGGTTTTTAAAAAAAAAAAAAAAATTTTTGGGGGGGGGGAAAAAAATTTTTTCCCCCCCAAAGGAAAAATTTTTTTAAAAAAACCCCGGGGCCCAAAAGGGGGGTTTATTTTTTTTTTTAAAAAAAAGGGGGGGGGAAAAAAAAGGGGTTTAAAAAAAACCCCAAAAAAAATTTTTAAAAAAAAAAAAAAAAAAATTTTTCCCGGAAAAAAAAAACCCCAAAAAGGAAAAACCCAAAATAAAATTAAAAAAAAAAACCGGTTTTTAAAAAAACCTTTTTTTAAAAAAAATTTTTTTCAAAAAAAAAAATTTTTTTAAAAAAAACCCCAAGGGGAAAGGGAAAAAAGGGGAAAAAAATTTAAGAAAAAGGGAATTTCCCTTAAAAGGGGTTTAAAAATTTTTTTGGAAGGGCAAAAAAACCAAAAAAAAATTTTTTTTGGGGAAAAAGGGTTTAAAAAAAAAAAAATTAAAAAGGGGGGGGGAAAATTTTTAATTAGGGTTTTTTAAAAGGGGGGGTTTTTGGTTTAAAAAAACCCTTTTGGGAAAAAAAATTTAAAATTTTTTTTTTAAATTTAAAATTTTAAAAAGGAAAAAAAATTTTTTAAAAAAAAAAAATTTTTAAAATTTAAATTCAAAATAAAAGGGAAAATTTGAATTTTTTTAGTTTTTAAAAAAAATTTTTTAAAAAAAAAAAAAACTAATTTTAAAAAAAAAATAAAAAAACCCAAAGGTTGGTTTTAAAAGGAAAGAAAAAAATTTTTAAAAAAAGGGGGGGGTTTTTAAAATTTTTTTTTTAAATTTTTAAACAAAAAAACCCCTTTTTTTTTAAAAAATTTTTTAAAAAAAAATTTTAAATTTTTTTTAAAAAAAAATTTTTAAAAAAGGGGGGGGTTTAAAAAAATTTTTTGGTTTTTTTTTTTTAAAAAAGGGGTTTTTAAAATCAAAAAAAATTTTAAAAAAAAATTTTTTAAAAAGGGGGGGGGGTTTTTAAAAATTTTTTTTTTAAAAAAAAAAAAAATTTTTTAAAATTTTTTTTAAAAAAAAAAAAATTTTTTTGGGGGAAAAAAAAAAGGGTTTAAAAAACCCCCAAAAAATAAAAAAAAAAAAAATTTTAATTAAAAGCCCTTAAAAAAAAAAAAATTTTCCCCAAATTGGGGAAAAAAACCCAAAAAAAAACCCTTTTTTGGGGGAAAAAAGGGGGTTTAAAAAAATTTTTCCCCTTTGGGGAAAAAAATGGGGCCCCCCAAAAAAAAAAAAAAAAATTTTTTTTTTTTTTGGGGGGGTTTTTAAAAAAATTTTTTCAAAAAAAAAATTTTTAAAAAGGGGGGGAAAAAAAATTTTTTTTTTAAAAAAAAAATTTTTAATTTTTTCCAAAATTTAAAAAAAAATTTAAAAAAAAAAAAAAAAAATTTTTGGGGGGAAAAGAAAAAAAAAAATTTTAAAAAAAAAAATTTTTTTAAAAAAAAAAAAAGTTTGGGAAACCAGTTAAAACCCCCCAAAAAAAAAAAGGAAAAAAAAAGGGGGGGGAAAAAAAAAAAAAACCCCCTTTTTTAAAAAAAAAAAAAAGGGGTTAAAAAAACCCCAACAAAAAAAAAAAAAAAATTTTTTAAAATTTTAAATAACCCCAAATTTAAAAAAAAAAGGAAAAAAAAAAAAAAAAAGGGGGGGAAAAAATTTTAAAAACCCAAAAAAAAAAAAAAAAAATTGGGGGTTTTTTCCCCCCCTTTTTTTTTAAAAAAAAAAATTTTTTTAAAAACCAAAATTTTTATTTTTGGGGGGTTTTTTTTTTTTTTTAAAAAAATTTTAAAAGGGGTTTTTTTGGGGTTTTAAAGGGGTTTTTTTAAAAAAAAAAAAAAACCCCCAAAAAAAATTTGGGTTAAAAATTTTAAAAAAAGGGAAAAAAAAATTAAAAAAAAGGGGAAAAAAAAGGGGGAAAAAATTTTTTAAAAATTTTTTTAAAAAGGGGTTTTTTAAAAAAAAAAAAAGGCCCAACCCGGGAAAAAACCCCCGGGGGCCCAAAAAAACCCGGGAAAAAACCACTTTTTCCCCTTTTAAATTTTTCCCCCCTTTTGGGGGAAAACCAAAGGGGGTAAAAAAAAATTTGGGGGGGGAAAAAAAAAAAAAAAGGCCCCCCCCCCCTTTTAAAATTTGGGAAAAAACCAGGAAAAATTAAAAACCCCCCTTTTAAAGAAATTTTAACCCCCCTTTTCCCCTTAAAAAACCCCCCGGGGGGGGGTTTTTTTTCCCTTTTTTTTTTTTTTAAAAAACCTTTTTTTTAAAAAAAAAAAATTTTTTTTTTTAAAAAAAAAACCCCCCCAAAAACCACCCCAAAAAAAAATTGGGGGTTTAAAGGGCCCTTTTTTGGGGAAATTTTTGGGCCCCTTTTTTTTAAAAAAAACCCCCCAAAAATTTTTTTTTGGGGGGGGGGGTTTTGGGGGAAAAAAACCCCCAAAAAAAACCTTTTTCCCCCCCCCCGGGGTTTTAAAACAAAAAAACCCCCCCTTTTTTTAAAAAAAAAAAATTTCCCCCCAAAAAAAAACAGAAAATTTTAAACCCAAAAAAAATTTTAAATTTTTTTTTTAAAAAAAATTTTTTTTAAAAAAACCCCGGGGGGTTTTTTTTTGGGAAAAAACCCCCCCCGGGGGGCCCCCCGGTTTTTTTTTTAAAAATTTTTTTCCCCCAAAAAAATTTAAAAAAAAGAAAAAAAAAAAAGAAAACAAAAAAAAAATTAAAAAAAAATTTCCCCCCAAAAAAAAAAAAACCCCGCAAAAAAAAAAAAAAGGGGTTTTTTTTAAAAAAAAAAACCCCCCAAAAAAATTTAAAAAAGGGGGGAAAAGGGGGAAAAAAAAAAATTTTTTTAATTTGGGAAAAAAAAAAAAAAAGGGGGGGCCCAAAAAACCCCAAAAATTTAAAATTTTTTGGGGCCCAAAAAAAAAAAAAAAAAATTTCTTTTTTTGGACCCCCCCAAAATTTTAAATTTAAAAAAATTTTTTCTTTTTTTTAAATGGTTTTCCAATTTAATTTTTAAAAAAAAGGGGGGGGGGGCCCCCTTTTTTTAAAAAAAAAATTAAAAAAGAAAAAAAGGAACAAAAAAAAAAAACCCCAAAAAAAAAAGGGAAAAAAAAAAAAACCCCCCAAAAAAAAAGGGGAAATTTTTTTTTAAAAAAAAAAAAAAAAATTTTTTTTTAAAAAAAAAAAAAAAAAAAAGGTTTTAAAAATTTTTTAAAAAAAAATTTTTTTTAAAAATTTTTTAAAAAATTTTTTTTTTTTAAATTTAAAAAAATTTTAAAATTTTTTTTTTTTTTAAAAGGGGGAAAGGTTTGTGGGGGGCAAATTTTTTTTTTTTGGGAAAAAATTTTTAAATTTTTTAAAATTTAAAATTTTTTTGGGGTTTTTTTTTAAAATTTTTTTCAAAAACCCCAAAATTTTTTTTAAAAAAAAAAAAAATTTTTTGGGGCCCAAAAAAACCCTTTTTTCCCCCTTTTTTAAAAAAAAAATTTTCCTTGTTTCCCTTGAAAATTCCCCCAAAAACCCCCCAAAAAAAATTTTTTTTTTTCCAAAAAAATTTTCTTAAAGTTTTAGGGTTTTTTTTTTTTTTTTTGGGGGGAAAAATTTAAAAAAAAAAAAATTTTTTCCCTTTTTTCCCAAAATTTTTTTAAAAAAAGGGGGAAAAAAATTTTTTTTAAAAAGTTTTTTAAAAAATTTTTAAGAAAAAAAAGATGGGGGGTTTTTTAAAAAAAAAAAAAAAAAAAAAAACCCCGGGAATTTTTTTTTTTAAAAAAATTTTTAAAAATTTTTTCCCTTTTTTGGGTTAAAAAAAAGGGAAAAAATTTTTTAAAAGTTTTTTTTAAACCAAAAGGGGGGAAAAAATTTTAAAAAAAATTTTTTTAAAAAATTGTTTTGTTTTAAAATTTTTTTTAATTTTTTTTTTTTAAAAAAAAAACCCCAAAATTAAACTTTTTTTAAAAACCCCCCAAAAAAGGGGGAAAAAACCAAAAAAATAAAAAAAAACCCCAAAAAAAAAACCCCCCAAAAAAATTAAAAACCCCCAAAAAATTTTTAAAAAAAAAATTTTTTGGAAATTTAAAAAAAACCAAAAAAAATTTTTTAAAAAAAATTTAAAAAAAATTTTTTTTTAAAACCCCCCCAAAAAAAAAAAAAAAAGTTTTTTGGAAAAAATTTTTAAAAAAAAAAAGGGGGCCTTTTTAAAAAAAAAAAGGGGGGAACCCTTTTTTTAAAAATTAAAAAAACCCCCCCAAAAAAAATTTTTAAAATTTTTTGGGGCCCCTTTTGGGGGGGGGGGCCCCCAAAATTTTTTTAAGGGGGGGAAAAATTTTTAAAAACCCCCCTTTTTTAAAAAAATTTTTTAAATTTTTTTTGGTAGTTTTTTTTTTAAAAAAAAAAAAATTTTTTTTTAAAAACCGGGGGTTTTTTTTTTTTTTTCCCCAAAAAATTTAAAAGGGCCCTTTTAAAAAAAAATTTTTTTAAAAAAAAATTCATTTTTTTCCTTTTAAAATTTTTTTTGGGAAAAATTTTTTAAAAAAAATTTTTAAAGAAAAAAAAATTTTTTTTGGGGGGTTTTTGGGGGGGTTTTTCCCTTTAAATTTCCTTTTTTTTAAAAATTTTTTTTTTTCCCCCCTTTTTAAAAAAAAAAAATTTAAAAATTTTTTTTTTAAAAAAAAAATTTTTTTTCCCCCCAAAAAAATGGTTGAAAGCGGACCCCTTTTTTTTTTTTAAAAATTTTTAAATTTTTTTTAAAATGATTTTATTTTTTTTTCCCCCAAAAAAATTTTAAAAAATAAAAGGAAAAATTTAAAGGGGGGAAAAAAAAAATTTTAAAAAAAAAAAAAAAAGGGTTTTAGGTGGCTGTTTACTATCATGTTCTTAAAATTTCTTGTCAAAAAGGTCACCAAGGAAAAGTTTGGAAAGTGAATGTGTCTCAAAATCAGTTTTGTGAATTGAAGGGATGGAACAAGATTTTTTTTTATCATTAGACTTTTTGGATGAAGGGTTGGTTTTTGCTTTTATAAAAAGGAAAGGAAAAAAATTTTTACTGCTGCTTTATTGGGCATCCCGGTTTGGGAAATTTTTTGAACTCAAATCATAGCAGATACAAGCCCCCATTCTCCCGTGTATTTTTGACTGTGGAAGAAATAGAGCATCTTAGAGCCTATCAGAAAATCATCATCATTACCACAAGGGGGTGAAAGGTGAGTGTTGGGGGAATGCCCGTCCTGGGGGTGCAAAGGGGAAAAAAAAAACTTATCAGTAAAAATTAAAAATATACTGTTGTTTTTTATCAGGGTTTGGGTTTAAAGCTGATAGTTATGTCCCGAAAGTTGAAACCGGGGAAAAGGGGATGAGATGTAAATTAAATAGGAATTAAATCATTAAGAAATTTGGGAAAACGGAACAAATCAGCTTCAAAACATTAATTTGAGATTTTTATTTTACGATATACGGGTGTCCAAAAGCTCTTGATCTTTTTCTTTTAAAATGTGTGTTGTTGCTCTTTTTCTGGAAAATCCAATCCTGAAAAGGGAAATTTTTTCAGATGGGAAAAATTAATCCCCGGGTTGGGCCTTTTTGAATTTTGTGTGTTTTATCTTTTCCCAAATTTATTTTTTCTCGTTCCAGTCTTTATTCTCAATAGTTCCCCCATAAATTTTCAGTTCAAATTTGGGATCTTACACCCAAATTCCCAGCATGTTTGTTTTCTTAAAATTTTTTGATACCCTTTTAAATTATCTTTAGACTTTTTTTAAAAATTTCCCAAAAAAGTTTAAGCCCCATCCCCGCTTTCCCCTTTTAAACGGGTTTTTTAAAAGTTTTATCAGGCACCCTTTTCTTTTACCCCTCCTTTTACCTTCTCAAAAATTTGGGAAACTTTGACTCAATTTTTTGGAAACTTCAAATTTTCCTCCTTTCATTTTAAAAAATCTGTGAAGACAACTTGTTTTCCCTATTTTAAAAAAAAGTGTTTGCATTGTATGTATCCCGGGGGAAGGGGCTGGGATGACCAGCATCTACATGGACCTTTTGCTGATAGAAACCAAAAAAAAAATAGGGTGTCTGGTTTTATTGTCAATGGTTATGTGATTTCCATATCATCATCATCAAATTAACTTTTCCTGGGTAGAACCCCACCCCAATAATCCTTTTTTCCCATGGGCCAGATTTCCCCCCTGCAGCAGTCTCTCAAATCGTCAATTTCCCAAAACCATCTTTCTCCTGGTCTTCCTCTTTGCCAGGATCCTTCTTCCATGATGGTCTTCCCCCAAAATTTACTTCCTTTCCCTTTAAAATACCCGAAAATTTTTAATCCCCTGTGAGAAGATCCGTAGTTTAAAGACAGAAAACACAATCATCCCAAATCGTAGGGGAAATTTTTGGGCCCCCCCTCCCCTTTTGGGCTAAAAGGGAATTCCAACGATTAGAAAATTTAGCCCGCCCTCTTGTCTGCACGGATTGACCTCAGATAGATACCCTCAATGGGGGTAGGTCAAAAAAAAGGCCCTAAAAAGATGGTTCTAAACTCCCCCATTCTCTATCCATGTTTTTCCTTTCAGTGTCAGATTGAAGAAGGGAAAATCGTGCCTTTTGGGGGTGAATTTTGGGAATCTAGGATATTCCCCTGATCCATTTTACATAGTCATCCTCTGGGTCTGTTGCCGGGAATCTAGTCTAGTTCTTAATATTCTAAGAATAATTTTTCCCAAATTTTATTTTCCCAAAAATCGTCTAAACTTTTACATGTTTTAAATTTTCTTTTTTTGGTATCCAATTCCAAAACCTTTTTAATTCCCCACAAAAAAAAATTTCCCCTTCTATATATAAAAACATTTCTGAACATTTTGTTCTTAATTCCCTTCATTTTTAAATCATTTCAGTTTAGCAAAAAACACAATATTTTTCAATTTTTTTGGAGCAAACAGTGGAAAAAACCCTTAATGGATGCCCTTTTTTTTACATGTTAAAAAGTGATTTTTCCTTGAAAAAAAAAACATGTTTTTTTTGAAGTATGTTTTTTTTGGTGTTTTTTTGAAATCTTTTAGTATAATATTTTTTACTTGTTTTTTATGTTCTGGACAAAACAGATTTCACAGTAATTTTGGGGCAGACAAAACTTTAAACAAAAACAACTATAAATTTTTTGGGAAAGGGGAACATTCTCAGATGGGTAATCAAAAAGAATTTTAAATCTGATGTAGTGGGGGCAAGGGACCTAATCCCCGGGGGAAATTGTTTAACCCAAAAACCCCCAAAAACCCCATATGTTTGGAACTAAACCTATTTTTCTGTCTGGAATGCTTGATATCCCGCTGTGTGTTGGTTTTTAAACAGGGATAGGTGAAACTTCTAAGCAAAATCAGTGTGTCTTGCCAATCCATCTCCCGGGTCAGGACCTCCATCGAATTAAAAACCCGTTTGCCCCTCATTACTAAATTCTGGCAGTCCCGAAAAAAAGTGGGGGCTGTAGTAATGGTTTTCCCGTAGGACATTCATTTTTAATGTCCTGTAGCCTTTTTTAAACCATAGGTTAAGTGTATTTTCTTTATTTTTGGGGTATTTAAATTTTGGGTTTAATTTTTCTTTCACCTCCCAAAGGGAAAAAAAACCCTTTTTAAATTTTTGCCTGTTTTTTTAAATTTTTTTAAAAATTCCCTTGGTCAAATTTTTCAAAAAAATCATTTTCTTTAAATTTTTAATTTAAAAAAATTTTTGGGCTAGTTGGTAAAAAAATTTTTTTGCTTCGTTAACAAAAAACTCTAGCAATTTTCAAAGACTTAAGTAAATTCACCAAAAAAGTTTAGTATATTTTGATTTCCCCTGGGGCTTTTACCTTTCTTTTGGGTTAAAAAAACAAAAATTTATAAAGGGAAATAAAAGGCACCTTTAAAAAATAAAAGGCTCCGAGGAATTTTTAAAAAAGAGGGTTGTTTGTTTTTCCCTTTTTTTAAATTGAACCCCAAAACCCATTATCAAATATTTTTTGGGTGAAGGTGGAAAATTTAGGTATTTTTATTTAATCAAAAAAAAAACTAAATTAAAAAAGCCTTTTTCCCCCGGTTGGGGGAAAGGGAAAAGCCAAAAATTATCCCCCGCCACCCAAGAAAGAATCCATTGGGATGAAAACCCCCCCTTTCCCAAGGGGGTTAATGCCCAGAAAACATAACATTGGGAGAAAATTAAAACCTTTTTGCCCTAAAATTTTTCCCCCCTTTGCCGAAAAGGAACCCCTTAAAATTTCCTTTCGGGGGCTAAGTAATTGGCCCCCCCATTCCCATTTTTCCGTTTCGAACCGTTCTTCTTTAGTCCCCCCCACAAAAAAATGAAAAATAATCATAAAATAAGGGGAAAAAGGGTAAGGTTTTATATTTTTTCGGGCCTTGGGTTAAAGGGGTTGGGTATAGATTTGGGGGTGAGTTTTGGAGGCGCCCCGGGGTACCTTTATTAACCGCCCCCGGGGGGCTTTCCCGAATTTCTGTTTTAATTTAAAACACCAAGGGAAGGGAAAAAGGTTTCCCCTTTTAAATTGGCCGGCCATTGAACTATAAAAATTTTTTGGCAGGGAAATTTTTACCTTTCCAACCGGGGGGTTTTCCGACACAATGGTCCAAAAATTTCATAAAAGTTTTGTAACATTTCCCGGCGCCTACTTTTTCTGTACTTTGTCCTAATTTTGGGGGTGGGCAAAAATTAATTTTCCTCAAGTATTGATTAAACAATAACAAATTCAAATTTAAAGTCATTACCGCTTCCTATTTTCCTGGGTTAAACGGAGAATTTCTAAACCCCTTTTCTTAAAAGAAAAAAAGTCCCCTTTTTTTTTTAGGTAAAATAATTGATACCACCCCTTTTAAAATGCAAAGGAAAATCTTTTCAGTTGGAAAATCATGGACCCCAAATTCCCCGGTAATTCCCCCCCCAGGGTGAAATGTGTTTGGGGAAAAACATTTTTATTTTTTTTAATGCATTCCCTTTTTAAATTAAAATTTTAAAAATATATCAATTCAAACTCTTTTTAATTTAGTTTTGAAAATTTTTGAAATTTTTCATTTTCCCAAAATTAATTTTTATTAACATGGTCCATCCAAACCCGAAAAATTGTTTTTTTTATTAAAATATTGTTTTTAAAATATTCAAATTTTTGTTCTTTTTTGAAAAATTATGTCTTTTTTTTTAAGGCTCAAAAAAAACCCGGGGGTTTTTTTTTCAGTGTTGTTTTTGGGCCCCGTGGTTTGCCTCGGTTTCATATTGGGGTTTTAAGTTTTGTTCTCGGTCTGGTGCTGTCCATTGTGGATTCCAATCTTAATTTTTTATCTGTGGCTCATCGATTGTGTCCTGTTCAAAACAAAAGAAGACAACTTTTCCCTCCTCATTTTATATAGGTTCTTCGTTGGGATTTTTGGGTTTCATGTTTTTCCTTTTTTTTTTTGGGGGGTAACTTTCTCCGGTTGCTTTCCTCCGCCGCCCCCGTCGGTCTCGTTCTTTTCCCGGTTTCCGGTGAGAAGGGGGATCCCCCAAAACGCCCTCTGCTTGGACGTTTAAAGTGGTCTAGCCTCAATTTTCTGGGTGGGTGCTTCCCCCCTATCAATCAAAACTCCCTCTCTTGTCTATCCTATCAATCTCAGACTTGATCATCTTTAATTTCCCTTTCGATAATTTTTTGAATGGATATAGCCTCATCCAAACTTATCCAGTAAATAAAATTAATTTACATGTAAAAAAAACCTCATAAATTGTAACGATGGTAGTTGCAACAACCCTTTTAAAGTTCAAATTAACTATATGTCGAATTAACTCCCATCTATCAATCTTAACTACCTAAGTCAATACTTTAAGGCCAATTCAACAGTAACCAAAAAAAATTTTTTCTAGTAAATCAGAAGAAATTTATTTTCTGAATAAAAAAATTCATTAATACACAAAAAAATTTTATGTACAATTAGATCAGAGCTGCAAAGAATCCGGGTATCAAAAACAATGTCACAGAAAAAATGGAAAAAATTTTTAACCCAGAGATTGAATATATACTCCCATGTCCAAACCATGGACTCTCCATCAGGATGAATCTATTCTCATGCACTATCATTGAGTGTTTCTTTTGTCAGTGCCATAATGTGAATGTATTCCCCTCAGTGTCTGGTGTATACTCAAGACCTCTTGGAAGATCAATAAAAAAATTTTTGGAATTTTCTAAGATGTTCAGCGGGGTCACACCCCTTCAGTGAAGGGCTGGATCTCTAAGAATATCTTTAAGGTAAAAAACATGTGTGTCAACCATTCCTTTTTTAAAAATTTATAAAAAACAAAAAGGTTTTTACAGGACCAAAGGGGGAAAAACACATGGACCACCAAAAACAGACTAGAACTGGGGGCCCGACTAAGACAATTTACTGATAAAAAAACAGGCTCAGAAAAAAAATTACAAAAGTCCCTTCTTTTAATAAGGTTATATTACATAAAACATAACAAAGTGATTTTTCACTTTCAAATTCTGCTCAACATTAATAAAAATTAAATCTAGATGGGTTCTCAATCCTCTTTGGGGAGGGGGGCTTGCCCCAGTTTTAATTACAGAAAAGAACTTTTCGGTTAAAAAAGGAAGGAGGCAAAAAATTTTCGGGTTAAAAAGAAAATAAAAACCTCCCTTTTTCTTTTCTTCTTCTTTTTTCCACACTGCCAGGGCCCAGTGTGGTTTCTGTTTTGTTTTGGGGCTGTTCTGGGCTTGTGTATTTTATCTTTGCTCCAAGGGACTCCCCATCTAACCATCTTTTCCTGGTTTTCCCTCTTCCCTTTTTTCCCGATTTCTGTTGTAGAAGACTCGTTCTTGGAGTGGATGATTTTAAAAACCACTTCATTCTTTGTTTATCTATAAAATTTTAAAGTTTTTTTAACTTTTTTCTATGTAGTTTGATTCTTCTTTTTTTTATTTTGGTCTTTCAAACGATTTCACATTATTATTTTTGACTACTTTGCTCAATGTCCCTTTTGGCTCGGGAACAAAAATGGGATAAAAAAGCTGTTGCTTTTTGACCACATTTTTCCCCTAAAAACATGGGTCCCAGATTCATGGTTTTTGCACTGCTTTGAATCTTCCTTTTTGGGAAAAAGGTGGGGGGCCCTGGTTTTTTCATGTTCAATGATGATGGTTCCCTCAAAGACCTGTCCCGGATCAAATCTATATTTCTATATCCAGGCCCAAAGGCTCTGCAAAATTTGGGCATTTTTACATCTTTTTTCGTTGAGAGTTGGACAGTCTTCTTTGTCCTTTCACGGGGGAAAAAATGTTTTTGAAAAAGTTTGTCTAAAAAAAGAAAGGGTTTCTATTTTGCATTTATCTCCCCTCTTTAAAAAAGTTCTCCCATTTCTGGAGAATTGAGACAACATCAGTAAAAAAATCCAACATTTCACAAAAGTTTTACACTTTTGTCTCCCCGTTTTCTCATTTTTGGGGCAGAATTTGAAGGCAAAACATTTTAACATATAAAGAGATGGATCCTATCTACAACAATTAATAATTTTTAATATATATAAAAACTAACTTTTTACACAAAAAAATGTGTTAATTCATATAAACACCGTCAGACCAGGTTAAAAAACCCCCTGCACCCGTTTCTTGGCCCTTGGGGGGGGATTTATACTGATGATATCTGGACCCCTTTGGGTGTACGGGTTTATACGCCGGGGGTTCTGTCCTACCCAACAGAGCCTCCCTTTGGTATTCAACTAAATTGGTAAAAGTTTTTCCCTCTTAACATCCCCCTTTTTTGGGCTTTAAAATCAACCTGGCTTTTTAAAAAAATACAGCTTTTCCTTTTTCCATCTTCAACATCCCGACATTTGGTGCTTTAAAAATCAACTTTAAAAACGGGTATTTTCCCTTTTCCTCTTCAACATCCCGACCCATGGTGCTTTTTAAAATTTGTCTTTTCTTATAGTCAAAACACATCTTTAATTGATTTTTTTTCTCAGAGTTTGGAGAATTTTCAAATAAAGAAGGTTAAAAAATATTACGATACATGAATGAAAAATTTAAAAAAAAAATATAGAAAGGAAATAATTTATAAATAAACAAAAAAAGAAGTTTCAAAAAGGGAAAAAATAAATGACATATGTCAAAAAACTCAAGAAATTATAAAAAAG
>JADZMA010001392.1:0-20108 GCA_020796225.1 Arion vulgaris
GATCAAAAGGGATTATTGCTCTTATGAAGAGAGCTTATGCAGCGACTTGTGAGGCTGCAATTCGCTGTTGAAAACAACACGATAACCCCAAGTTGGAGTGTGCTCGATGCAATAAAGCTATCGCTGTCTCCTGGGAATCTGTGCCATCAAAACACTTGCAGAACTGCTTTAGCAGAGCCTGGAGACATAGCAACACTAATCCTATCGAAGAGTTAGATGGTGACATCGACACCACCTCTCATGACGAATTGGATATTCTTCAAGACGTTGCAAACCCTGGAGTTAGTTTTTAGGAATTCATTAGTGCAGATGACGATGTTGCCGGTGTTTCCCGAGGAATCTGATGTACATGTACAATCAGTTGTGTGTGAGGTGCAAGAAATATCATCAGAAGAAAGTGATGAAGACAATAGTATACCGCCCACCCGCCAGGAAGTGTTAACGGCCTTGGACACTTTAGAACGGTTTGCTACAACAGCTGAAATGACCGCTAGGTTTACGGAAGCTAACACGCAGTTGGCCGGGAAATTACTATCACTTTCGTTCCCCATCTGCGACAGCGCAATATACAGGAATTTTTCTGCAGAAAATAATACGTGAGTACTTCTTTAAAGTTAATTACTGTAGTAGTGTTTATATGATGGCATCTGTATTGTATATGGTTAATACTGTGCTGCATTGCAATGCCAAAATTTGAGTCCCCGATTACACGAATTTTTTAACACGAACTCGTGATTTTCGGTCCTTCGAGTTCGTGTTAACGAGGGTTTACTGTATATAATCATTTGAAAAACGATAGAAGAAAACTGGTCACGACAGAGATGAAGTGTCTACGCAGAATGCTGGGTGTGACAAGAAGAGACTGGTTGAGAAATGAAGACATGGAAAAAGTGGGTACAACATCAGTACTAGATTTCATCAAGAAACAACAAATTAAATGGTTCAGACGAAGCAGATTACTATCAGACAGTGCACCTCAAAGAGCAATGCTGCTCGATACAATGGGTACAAAGCAAAAGGCCAGCCACGTAAAAGATGGACCTCAGAGATAACAGAGGTGACGAAAGAGACTATTTACAAAAAGCATACTAGGGCCCGTTTTATAAATCTCCTCTTGACCTGATGCTGTGAGGCAAACAGGATTCGAGAAAGAATCATTTGAAAATTGACAGTGTATAACAAATATTTATCAATTTTCTATGTCAAAGTGAAAATAGAACATGCATGTATGTATTATATATATATTGCAAGGAGGACTGCAACTTTACATAACAATAAAACAATATGAGTGAAATATACTTTCAAGTCAATTTTTTTTCACTTGTATAATTTTTCATCCACTTACATGTTCACAGATTAGTATATCATTTTAACTACACAAATATTGAAAATTGTATTTATAAATTTCTCATTTTTGCAGAATTATTCACTCTGACAAAACAAATGAATCCACTTGTTCACATGTGGGAAAATCTGTTCAAACTACTTGGCTGTAGCACAGGCTTTAAACACTACAAAACACAGAAGTCAACATTGTCAGCAGATTGTATTCTTCACCGATGCTCTCAGTATTGCATGTCCCAAATCAAGGAAAACTGCCAGAACTAGAAGAAACACAGGTGAGCTGAATATCATACGAGCAGTGCTGTAGTGGGTACCATCCCACTGTGGTATACCAGAAAATGAGAGAGCAGACAAATTAGCTAAGGGAGAAACTGGAACAAAAGAATCCAAATGACTCCAGGAAAAGAAAACTCATGATAAAGGCCATTAGAAAAGAAGACCAGCAAAGAGATGATTACCACTATCTGGATAGAGCAAGTCAGGTGATATTGTTTCAACTCAAAACTTGACAATAGACTGAACAAACTAAGAATCACCACATGTGCACAGACAGCCAAAACATCCTGAAGATTGGCAACTGATGAATCAACTACAGAAAGAACACTGGCCAACAGCAACAGGTTCTGCTCAGGACAAGCTATTTGATGCAATTCCAATGAAATCCAACTATGCCTGATGCTAAATACAAATTGATGTTAGCTTGAAAGTAAAAAAGTGGAAAACTCATGTATTTTGGAAAGCAAAGAAATATCCTTTTTTTTAAATTGATACCTGTTCAAAAATGATGCAACTGTTTACCTTGTTTTTACCGCTGTGCATGCTCAATGACCTAGTGTCTCATTCACAGAACTCTATGCAACATACATTTTAAAACCAACTTTCCTATAACTAGGTAAGAAAGCACATAAAGTTGATGGTCATGTTGACATGCAAATTTCTGCTGGAAGTTCCTTCATGATTCCAGGGTTTGGTGTTTAAGTTTTCCCTATGAGAGTTTTATAACTAAAATTCACATAAGAGAAAATGTCAAAAATTTGTTTTCAACCATTCATTGAGATACACAACACATGTGCACAACAATTGAGTGGTTCAGCTGACCATCCTACATACTCTGGCATAGCATCTTACGCCATTATTAAGGCCACCATTGCACAACGGCAGTAACACCAAAGTGGCGTCTTTTTTTCACACCACGCCTGTTAATAATCGCTAAATTGAATTGAGGCATTATGTATCAAAAAAGTACGGTACGGTAGTTAAAAATGCTCTACATTTTTAAACAGCACAACTGGAATTGGAAATATAATTGTCACGAACATATAAAATGTACCATCCACGACTGTGTTAGTGTTGCAGTTACAAATTAGTTTATTTAGGCGAATCCATTTTTTGGCGCTTTGTTTTTTTCAGTGAGACTCTGACCTTTTTTTTTACTAACTATGCAATCAGCTTCATATGTACGTGTAAGCAGTATATTTATAAGCAGGCGAGCTTTTTATGCTGACAACAAAAATATGTATGAGATAAACGGTTACACAACTTACACTACAGTGATAACATTAATAGTATAGTAATAGTATCATGTCATGTGCATGACTATCCTTGAAGCAGACATTTTTACAATTTTTGGCATTTGGATAACAAAATTTGAGAGCCAACATGGAGTGCTAATCGCCACAAGTGAAAACATTGATACGGTAGACATGATAAAAGAGATATGGGAATTTATAATGATTAAAACATTGTAAATACATTATGTAAAACATGCTTACCCCTTTTCCATTGCGAAGAAGTCAACGTGAGGAGATAATATTTTAAAATGTCACTACCGCCTAAAACCGCCTGTCTTTCTAAAAGGGGGAAATGTGGTGACCGACAATTCAGAACGAGGCTACAAGCTTCCAGATACTAGATAAATATGAAAGCTGCATTTATGCAAATCGTTATTTATAGTTCTATATCGTTAAACAAACATGTTTGGCTGTACTATACAATTTAGAATGTGTATTTAATATAATATACTAGCAATATATAACTAAGTAGATTCAAAAATATTTTATTTCAAGGTTAAAACTTATTCTAAAACATTATGGCGTTCTGGCATTATGTTTACAAGCTGAGTATAGGGGGCGCAACGAAAGCTCGAACTTTGCAATTTATGCCAGTTTGGTCGCATCGGGTGAGATATATGCCAGGTTAAATTCTGAAGACATGTTAAAATAAAAAGTTACCTTTATGTACAGTTTCCAAATCGAGGGCTGGCTGCAAAAAATTTACCACCTATTTACGTTTCTTCACTGAAGGTACCTCAAAGATTACAGCATTTTCACCTCTTAATGTTACCCTTAACTATTACACTAACTTCCTCTTGCCCTCAATTACAATTCTCAAACAAGGCAAGAAATAAGGCAGACAGCCACATACTTTATCGGTCTCACAAGGTGTTTATGCACATTTCTAGAAAGACTGATAAACAATATACTCTCATGATACCTAGAAAATCGTAATCAACTTATAGAAAACAAACTCACATTTTTGACACAACAGGTTGAGAATGCTTTTCAAGAGAAACAACACTCATTTGCTGTCTGAGTAAGTATGGAAAAGCCTCAACACCCTGTTGCAGAATGATCAAGGGAGATGGGCCGGTCAGGTTGCTCGGATGCCGAACAAATGCATCCCTAAACAGATGATGTATGGTGTGCTTGAACAGGGCATACGATCAGTTTGTGAACAGAAGAAATCGCTTTACATACACTTTTAACATGTCTCTAAAATGCTTCGATATAGACACCCTGTGCTGGAAACCCTTTCGACAAATATGGCACTACAAAAAAACAACAAGAATTCGCATAGCTGAGAGTCGTCGTAGTGTTGGGGTGCAAATAAAACGAGCTGCACGAAACGACAGAACACACAACGTAATAATATCTTCTTCGAACGCTCCCTAACGACCACTTGTAGCCCGAGTGGTTACCGGGTTAAAAATGTGGGTATAAATAATAGAACCACCGTTACCTGGCACGCATGTCGCAAGAGGCGATTAAGGAGGTTTTGGCTGAAATCGGATGCATGTATCCTAAGCGTGTAGAAGTCTATGCGTTTAGGCGCCTACCAAACCAATGTGCAACGTATACACGTTCTTGGCAAAGATCAAACATATCACAAAAAGTGCAAGGCAGCAGGTTGCTATTTTCTTTTAGTGTAGCGACCCATAGACAACCTTCGACCCCCGGGCTGTTGAGCGTCATCTGCCCAGGTTACCTGGTGGTTTTTTTTGACTACTTTGTTTACCTACCGTCCAGTTTTGTGTACGGTTTTCTCCGGTAGCCTTTGATTGTCCCCAATCAAACTACAAGGCAGTAGTAGGCCTAGTTCCCTGCGAGCGGAAACGCGCACTGGATTCAAGCCTCTGCTGGACTTTCCAGTTTTTCTGAACATTTGGGTGGTCCGCTCACTCCTACGCTTGCCACGCCCCTTCGTCGCTCCACCATCAGCGCTGTGCACGTCTGCCCCACCGTTGGGCCCACTCGTGCATCGTTCACAAGCGTGTTCGCTCTGTTTTGGCGCCTGCTCACCGTGTCTATTAGTTCTCACCGTGCGCACATTCACGATGCCTCTGGACTGTCCGGACACGGAGCACAACTCCGGCCCCCACCTCAGGGCTCCGAGTTTTGCCCTATGTGGACCCACGTCTCTTCACTGGATGTACCCCTCATTTCTTTATGTTTATCCGTTCAGCTTTTCCCATCGGCCGGAGAGATGTGCATTAATAGTCACTCTGGATTGGGTTTCGTCTGTGTTGCGGGCGGATCTCATCAACGTGATTACGCCTGCATCACTACTATACCAGGTAGCTCTCTCCAACCCTCTACCCGCTTAGCCAGACATGAACCATTGTCTGTTTCCAGGGTCGCCACGTGGAGGTGGGGTAGGATCTTGATTAGTTCCAGCTCACTAATCCTGGCGCGTCGTTGTCCCTTTGCGCCTTTGACCCCACTGTATGTAATGTGTATGCTTCGCAAATCGAATCAGGGTCGGTACCCTCACAGTGGTCAAAATCGCTACGGTATTCTAGATTTTAAAATATCTTTCGTTTTCTAGCCTGGACATGCGAGAGTTGAGAAAAATAAACGCACAGACATGTTGTCTTGGCAGATGTGTCAGAACAAAGAGTATTGAACCGTCCGGACAAATGAAAGCACTGAGAGACTTTGCCCGAGTTTCATTGATGTAAATCATGATCGGTGGTAAGTAGGCAAAAACTGAGAGTTCTGCTTGGCACATGCTGTAATAATTACAACTTCTGCTTTTCTCTATTATGTTTTGTCACACAGCGTCAGAATAAGAAGAGATTTATAGAACCTACTTTTTGTGTTCGCTTCTTTCCTTCCTTTCGGTCGCTTGAAATATTGTCTATATATTTATTCAATGTTGTCTCTTGTATAAACTTCTCTGTCTTTTGTAGCTCACACAGAGGTCCGTGTAGTTTTCTGACGAATGTTATTTCGTTAGGCTAGTGAGTTTGCCTCAATATATCATATTCGGTGCAGTCTTGTAGTATTGTGTGCGCTTTATAAATAGTGTTTTTCCCTGTCTGTTATTTATGCGGTCCACCTTTTGCTTTGTATCCACTGTATCGAGGCAACGTTGCTATTTGCTAATCTGTTGTTAGTAATCTGCTTATGTGACCGAACCATTCAACTTTTTTTTTTTTAATGAAGTTCAATATTGGTGTAGTACCCTCTTTTTTCCCTGATGTCTTCATTTCTAAGTCGGTCTCTTTTTGATACTCCCAGCATTCTGCGTAGACACTTCATCTCTGTCGTGACTAGTTTTCTACTATCATTTGATGTCAGCGTCCATGTTTGGCACTGATAGCATAATGTGGGGAGAAAGATTGTGTTGTACAATGCTCTTTTGGTTTCATAGTGACATGCTTGCATTTCAAAATGTGTGCAATTTGTCCAATAACTTGATTTGCTTTATTGCACATACGTTCAGTTTCGTTAGTTATTCTTACATTTATAGATGAAAAAATGCTTCCTAAGTATGTACAGTCGTTAATTTGCTTTAATTGATGTTTGCCGATATAGATATTGGTAGTGTTTTCCTCTCTAGCCAATGTCATTACTTCAGTTTTGTCAATGTTTATTCTTATGTTGTAGGCATTGCATGTTGACCGACCACATGCCCACAACTTTAAGCGAAAAAATTTGAGAAATCATAGCAAAACTAGTATTGCAATCCACTATACTCTGAGATGCCGATGTAGGGAGGCACGTCCAACTGTAACCTAGTCATACAGTAGGTCATGGATCAGGGCACATGTGAACTTGTCCCGAGTGCAGATACGATAATCCACCCATTTTAAAGTTAATTTTTTTATTTCAACAACTCAAGAAATTGAAAGTTTTACTCACATTTGTTTGCGTTTTATGCAGCCATTGTGTTGTTATATACTTAATTTCTGTAATGTTCAGACACATAGCCGGGGTGTTGAGGTGGTCCAGTTTTAATTTCTCAGTGACCGATTGTTGAATGAGGACACATCAATTGTTGTGGGGTCTCTGTGGCTAAGTGGTTAAGCCCTTTGCATTGTGAGTAGAAAGTCGTGGGTTCGAGTCAGGACCGCGCCATTATGTTCACGAGTGCAGTTTTTCCAGAGACCCCAAGGATTGTTGCTGGAGCTACGGAGTTCGTGCTTTGTGCAATACTCTCGGCAGGTGGCGTGTCATTTCTGCGAGGAGGACCGAGCCGTATGGGGTAAAACCTGGTGCAATGAAGTCAATCCTTCGGCTTTAAAACCCTTTTAAACATCAATTGTTGTCAATCTATACAATGTTTGAGGATATTTTAAACCCTTTTAAACATCAATTGTTGTCAATCTATACAATGTTTGAGGATATTTTAAACCAGTCCTAAGAGTAGAACTGGGTAGAGTGAGAAGTGATCAGCGAGTCACAGGAACGATATGCATACCCTATCACATACACGGGGGTGAAAGCCTATAGGTCTTCAAGAAGTGCTATGACGTTGGTTTCAGTGAACCAATAATCAAAACATAACTCACGTTTGACTCCAATCAAACGTCGCTTTTGTGTTCTTTTCCTTAACAAACAAGTTTCGTTTAGCTCTTTATTTATGGATACAAAATATGACAGTAGTAGCTACCGGTCAGTCAGTGGAGGTTATTCAACATTTGCCAACTGGTCACAGTAACAGAACTACGTGAATATTTTATATCACCTGATATGAATCTACCGGAATTGTTATCTACTTCCGCTCTATTGTTGAACTCTCACACTTCTATACTCTAAATGCGCACGTACGTTTCGTCTGTACTATTTTTAATATAAGAGTTCGTGACGATGAATACTGTATATGTATTAGAATAGTCAAGAATGGGAAATGTTGCTTGACTTTGTAATTTTGCATTGTAAAGGCAGAGCAATGTCTGGGTATATATATATTTAAATATTTAAACTAACTTTACTGTCTAACTTCGCATCGGATTTACATGTGGAATTTTGTCCGACTGTTAACGGTTCTCAGATCGACCTAGCTTCAGTTGGATATAAGAGAAACACTGGTAAGTAAAGGGGGCCAGCGTGAGGTTGATCACATCACCACCGTGTGTGCCTGTCCTCAGTAACGTGACTTTTCTCAAAGGGGACTAGGTTCAGGAACAAGACAGGTTAGCAAGGATACTTTTACCGTTCACAATCTAGCTTTTTCGAGAGAGCTTTGCAATGTCCATATTTTCGTCTAATGTTATTTTCTAGCAAAAAACGCATCATTCAGTTCCGACTTAATCTTATCCAGAAGGATGTCGTTTTGAATTATGTCAGAGGTTCCTTTAAATCCTCCCCATCTGAAACTCCAATTTACTATCGTAATAATAAAGGGAATGCATGAATTCAATGTATTTTCCCTTAGTTAGGGAATCTTGCTGTTCTTTGTGACCTGTGAATGGCAACTCTTGTTTAGCAAAAAAAAAAACAGCATACATTAATTAACCTTCTCAGTTGTTCCCGGTTTGAATCCACTACTGTGTTATATTTTAAAACATCGAAACTTTTTTGCTCACTTAATCTAGTGTCTTCGAGTTTTAAATGTAGTTATTGCTGATAGATGCAAGTCTTTTTATGTCGCATCTTGATTTTGTGAAAATTACTGATATCACAAAAAACCGTTATTACTCCACACTATTGGATCTGTTTCGAACAGCACACAAGGCCAACAATTGATAAAATCTGTTTCTTCTTCGAACGTTCCAAATCAACTCTCTGTGTGATTTGTATGTGATCTGAGCCTAAGATCGATTGTACTTTGTGCCCGTTATGCGGCTACAAGTAGGCCAGCACATACGGTTTCTGCAACGCTTTTTATTTACTAGGGTCGCCCGAGTGGTTACCGGGGACAAATTTGGGATGTAAAGAATAGAACCACTGTTACCTGCCATGCATGTCGTAAGAGGCGACTAAGGATGTTTAGCTGAAATCGGATGCACATGTCCTAAACGTAGAAGTCTATGCGTTTAGGGGCCTACCAAACCAATGTCAACGTATACACGTTCTTGGCAAAGATCAAACATATCACAAAGAGGGGTCAAAAAGGCTCATGAGGTCATAGTGGTAACATGAGCCAGGGTTAGCTGAGGGCGCGCTAACCAAGACCCTGACCCTAACCTCCACGCGGTGACCCTGGAAACAGACTATGGTTCTGGTCTGGCTAAGAGGGCAGGGAACGGGAGAGAAACTACTGGTAGGGTAGCAGTGCAAGTACGGAAACACGATAAAGATACATACAAATAAAATGCACAATCTCCTGACCGATGTCCAACAAGATATTGCCCAAGTCCCTGAACGCAAAGAAACATCAACGAAACGTCTCAGACATGGATGAGAGGTGCATCCAGTGACCAAACGTATGCCCACGTAGGGAGAAGCTCGAAGCCCTGAGGAGAGGGCAAACATTGCCAGCCCGTCGGCAAGAATAAATAAGACAGGACCGTAACGAATAAAGTCTACCCTCGTGTTGGTGCGAGAGAAGATTGCAGCTGACCCCGCATTGGTAGCTCGGTGCAGATACATGTACTGGGCAAGGTTTGCCGAGCGCAAAAGAACAAGTTGCGTTTAGTGCATAACGAAACTACCCGCCCTGGGAAAACCGTGCAAGGTACTGTGCGATTAAAATTAACATCCCGGAAGAACTGAGGTTGGTGATGCCTAACGGAACTGCCAGCCTTGGGCAACCGGGCAAGGTTCGATTGCAGTCGTAACTAACATCCCCGGAATAACTGGGGCGGGTGATGGCGGCGAGCGCAAAATCCTCAGTTACGCTGATAGTGCCGACTGAAACGACCCTCTACATTGTTTGTACTCGGCCCCATGCCAGTGCTTTCGAGGTTAATTGCAAATTGCCACGTACCGATACGCGTCTAGAAAAGGCTGAGAATGTTCCTCCCCGGATCAAACTCAAAATGTACGGTAAAGCAAGGCCGACAATGTACGGATCAAACAGGAAGTTCGGTCTGAACATTGGCGAAGGCCGATACTTTACACGGTGTCTTATACGAGTAAGACGCCGTCCGAGGATAAGTTTACAAGCCCCGAGAAATATTTCTCAGTCAGAACGGGGCATAAACAGCGTAACTCACTGTCCCGGCGTAGATCACAAAGCCCAAAAATACGGCAAAGCTGATCGTACCCTAGGGAAAGCTCACCCTAGTAAATCAAAAAGCTGGCTGAAAACGAACACCCCACCGAAGGATAAGCAACTGGGCTCCAATAGGTGCTGAAGGCTGGTGCACGTACATTACGTTCGGATGTTTATATATCACAATGAGAATGATTAAAACAGGCCTAGAACGATCGAAGAAGAATATCACAAAGAGTGATTAAAATTGGTCGTAAAGAACGAACGCACAGAAGAAGAAGATTTGCTAGGGTAGCTTCCATTGGCCCCTACCTCAGTCACTTCTTTAGACATGTCTTGTAGGTCGCAGTGTTGCTATTCTTTGCTCCCCTTGCAAGACTTGGCAACACACAGGCGAATCTGTTTCGTGATTGATTTCATTTAACCATTTTGTACCAATACGTTTTCTTCTTCTTCTTCTTTGTGTTCGTTCTTAACGACCAATTTTAATCACTCTTTGTGATATGTTTGATCTTTGCCAAGAACGTGTATACTTGCACATTGGTTTGGTAGGCCCCGAAAACATATAGACTTCTACATGTTTAGGACATGTGCATCCGATTTCAGCCAAACATCCTTAGTCACCTCTTACGACATGCGTTGTAGGTAACAGTGGTTCTATTCTTTACACCCCAAATTTGGGCCCCTGTGACCACTCGGGCGCAATACGTTTTGAAATGGAGAATATAGTCTTTAATCTCCTGCATCTTCATATAATGTACTATATACAACACAAACAATATACTTGGTATAAATAAAGAAATGAACAATTGTTAATAAACTGGGCAAGTATTTCTGTGATTTATTTGACAGTTATCATACATTTTCATGAAGTAAGTTAAATCATAATTTGTAGTGCAATGATGATGATGTGTAGGCATAATACATTCATACGTATATGAAAAATAACAATGTAATGTTCATTATTAATTGCTTGATTATTGAATCAACATCATAGCACTCCGGACAGATCCACCAGTGTTCAGTCTCTCTCAACAGACATCAAAGGGTATGAATACTGATGGCTCACTGGTTAAACACAATCCTTACTCTACTTTTCAGTCATCCAGTTCTACTTATACAACATATTAACCGCTCACAGGGTGGTCAGAAAGGGCGATTCAAAGATACACTCAAGAACTCGATGAAATCCTTTGGCATGGATGTTGGCAGCTGGGAGAGTGTTGCTCGGGACAGATCAGCCTGGCGCGCACTTCTTCGATGCGGTTCCTCGGCCTGCGAGGCGGGTGGAACAGCAACGTCAAAATAGAAAGGCAGTAAAACTTCACATAAGTGCAAGTATACCTTGCCCCACTGTACAAGAACATTTCAAGCCCGTATCGGGCTCACTGGTCATATACGCACACACAGACAAACATAACGCAACTACATCCCTTGGATGAAAATTTGTGTGGTCATCATCACCAGTGATGGACGAGCATCATACAACCTATAATTAAAAACTGGATATGTTCAACATCAATTTTAATGTTCGCATCCAACAGATGGACGCTAAGAGAGAAAACATTCCCTTATCCATCCTTAACTCCATGATGATCAATACTGTTGATGGAAGTCTGACTGCTCACACACTGCAGTAAACATCCATTATTTGCTTACACATTAATAGTAACATATGTACAAAATAGTCATAAATGCAAACTTATTTCTAAACATTTTCTTCTTCTTCTTTGCTCGTTCTTTACCAATTTTAATCACTCATTGTGATATGTTTGATCTTTGCAAGAACGTGTATCGTGCACATTGGTTTAGTAGGCCCCTAAACGCATAGACTTCTACACGTTAGGACATGTGCATCCGATTTCAGTCAAACCTCCTTAGTCGTTTCTATGACATGCTGGCAGGTAGCAGTGGTTCTACTCTTACACCCCAAATTTGGGCCGAACCTCTCGGCAATTTCTAGACATTAGATTGACAGCTTTGCTAAGAAAAATAAACCCTGGCGGGTCAAAGAGACAACGCCGCGGTAGGATCAGTGAGCTGCCACTAATAAAGATCCTACCCACCTCAGCGGACCCTGGTAACAGACAACCGATCTTGTCTGGCTAAGCTGGTAGGGATGAGGAAGCGTTTACTCTGGTTTAGTAGTGATGCAGACACGTTGGACGTCGCAACACAGACGAGCGGAATCCCAGAGTGACTATTAATGCACAACTCTCCCTGCATATGGGAAAAAGCTGAACAAATAAACAAAAAAGGATGAGAGGTGCATCCAGAGAAAAGACGTGGCCCACAGGGCAAAACTCGGAGCCCTGAGGTGGGGGCCCGAGTTGAGTTGTGTATCCTGACAGTCTCGTGGCATAGTAAATATGAGCAGGGTGAGAGACCTGATAGACATGGTGAGCAGGCACCAAGGTAGAGCGAACATGCATACAGACGAAACACAGGTGTGGCAAAAAGGCATGATACCGATAATGTAGCTACGAAAAGTCGTGGCAGGCGTAGGGGTGAGTGGACCACCCAAATGTGCAGAAAAAATGGAAAGTCCAACAGAGGCTTGAATCCAGTGCGCATTTCCGCTATAGGAATGACTACTGCATTGTAGTTAGATCAGGGACAATCAAAGGCTAGCGGAGCAAACCATACACAAAACTGGACGGTAGGCAAAGTAGTCCAAAAAAAGACAGGCAACCTTGGCAGATGACGCTCAACAATCCGGGAGAGCTGGTTGTCTAAGGTCGCTACTCTAAAGAAAATAGCAACCTGCTGACTTGCAGGTAGAATGGAGACAGCCAAAGGCTGACAGAGATCGAACCCAAAATGATGGCTGAAACCGGATACATCGCTAAAGGATAAGCACCAAAGCTTCAAATGGCGATGAATGATGTGATGAAAAAACGTTCTGGCAAAAATCGTTTATATATCACAATAGAATGATCAAAATGGCCAAAAGAACGATCGCAGAAGAAATCCTGCTGCCACTACTATTATAAAACATCTTTCTCATTTTTTTGTAGTATTTAAAAAATAATTTTTATGATTCAAAACAATCTGATAGAGTTAGAAATATAAATTCAGAATTGAAGTCATGAACAGAGATACATTAGAAGTTGTTTGCAAGTGATCAAACAAAAATTGAAAAAAACTAAATTTAAATTCCAAAACTTATGCAGTCAACATAAAAATATGGATTCTGTACAAAACGCAGTGTGATGTTAACTAATAACTATATAGCAGATACATGCTTGACTGAATTAACCATCATGACCACACTTCGGTTAATCAATTCCAATATGAACTCCAATCTCTTTCCTGCATAAGACGATCAACACTCGATTATTTAACCATATAAAATTTCTATATGGGAAAGTGAGAAACAAAATTAACACCAAATATTTTCGTTCCAAAAATACATTGTCTATGCCCCAATGTTCTTCAGCAACAAATTTCTTGCTTGTGATCACATTAAAAGATCTGATCAATGCAACTTAATTGCTTTGAGGCAAGCAATCACAAAGTTCGTAGTGAGTTTCACATTTACTAGTGAACTCAACATAAACAACGTAACGTTGTTCTATTTAAACAAGTTGCAATAATATACAAACAGGAACATGTCAAAAGTGTCCATTAAGTTCATATTCTTGCTTTGTTGTCTGCATATGCTGTTCATGAATATTTTTCTGGTCACCAGATGCCACAAATATACCCCCAGTTCCTCTAGTTCGGTTCAGTGCATGTCGATGTCGTGACTCGTACAGATATTTCTGAAAACAAAATTTTATGGAAAGATTTATTACACAACTATACCCTTCTAGTAGTATACTGATATGATTTATAGTTATGGCATGTGTCAGCTTTGATGGTCATCCTATGACCAGTCCGATTAGACACCATGCTACAGTAAAACTTCCAATTTGGTACTTTAAAGTGGAGTTTTTCTTTTTTTGTAAAATTTTATTAGCCGCCCACCTGAACAAATTTGTGTCTTGTTGGATAATATGTATACATTTTCACAAGAATCTGAATGCCCTCCATACATGACATAGGTGTCAAACTAGGTGGCGTAGTACTCATGTTCTTGGTGTAAACCACACAGACTCATGCTCTCGGTGTAAACCACGCAGATCGCAAACGATGGTTAACTTGGTTAATTAGAATGAACGCAAACAACAAATATAATTATACTCATTTATATGTATGGAATAGAAGCTTGGTCTAAGGAGTGATAAAGTCACTACTGATACTTTGTTTAATCACCTGGAAGTTTTGAACTTACACATCGTAGTGCCAGGGCCCTCAAGGAAGCAAAGAATAGTATAACTCGACCTACAATGCATGTCGAAGAGGCAACTGATGTAGGCTCTAGGATTCTACCGCAGTAAATAAAAGCAGTGCAGAAATTGGATGTGCTGGCCTACTTGTAGGCGCATAACTGGCACAGCGCACAATCGCTCTTAGGCTCAGATCACACAAAAATCACACAGAGTGATTGACAAGTGGTCGACATGGAACGTCCGAAGCAGTTTTGAACCAGCCAATACTGCAGAATTTCTTCAAGTACTTTGTCTTTACTTATAGCTAAACACTGTTCTCTAAAATGGTTAGACCACGGACATCTTGACAATGATAAATTTCATTAGAATCATAAGGCACTGGAGAAGAAACTGCGACTATTATATGCCGTCTATGCCAGCCATCATTTTGCAGCCACATTATAACCTTTCTTCTTTCTGTTCTTTACGACCAATTTTAATCGCTCTTTGTGATATGTGTGATCTTTGCTCAGAACATGTATACGTGCACATTGGTTTGGTAGGCTCCTAAACGCATAGACTTCTACACGCTTAGGACACATGCATCCGATTTCAGCCAAACATCCTCAGTCGCCTCTTACGACATGCGTGGCAGGTAACAGTGGTTCTATTCTTTACACTCCCAAATTTGGGCCTCGTAACCACTGGCGACATTATAACCAATTTACAGGAACAGTATGTACCAATCAGCATCCAGCCATATTATATTCTGTAGACATGAAGTTTGGCCACCAATATACAGCATTCACAAAACATAAACAATATTAAACAGCATCCAGCCATATTGTACACAGCACAATTTACAGTACACTATCAAGGTAATCACCTGTCGCTCTTTGGGAATTTTTCCTTCTGACTCCAATTTAGCCCTCTCTCTCCGTTTCAAAATTCTGTGATATTGTTTGGCATTTACATACAAGGGTTCATCTCCAGTGTCACTTGTAGGCTTAATATGGGAAAAACATTCAAACAAGAACTATAGTATGACCAATATAGTTAATATTTTTATCAGGTACCAGTGTTTGCTAGTGATGTTAAATGTAAACAATTTTTAGAATTTACCATTTTCACACTTTATTTTCTTTCTTAATAATGGTTAATTAACTGATTTGCTACTGAGTTTTTTTTGGCCTCTGGGTGGAATTATTTATTTAGTTCCCAAAAAATTGCACTTAGTTTAGAAAAATTAAAATATTGTTTCTAAATATGATTTACAATATGACTTATTATATTTCAAATTGAAGATAAATATATATAGTTTCACAAAATACTTACTGTATTAGCAAATATAATTTAGTGTCAACTATGCAGGAAGCAAATTAGCATGCATTAAAAAGTCAGATCGTATATCTCTCTTTCAGGATCGCGAGAGAGATATAGCTCTCTTTATATTGGTAATCTATTTATGAATACACAAACATTACGAAAAGTGTGAGTGGATGTGTTCTTTGTTAACTGTTCACAAACTAGCATCACAATAATCTCAGGGAGTCATCGAATGAATGGATTTCATTCTTGCAACTACAGGGTGTTCAACTTAAAAGCAGCCTGAATGGAGCTAATCTGGCATATATGTATGGAAATGAGAAGGTTCAGTTATGACGTAGTATAGGTCAAGGTTGTGTGGTGTGTAACTGTAGTGCAGGAAGGGGTGATGAACAAATGTGACGTAGAACAAGCTAGTCAGAACCAGTTTAAATAGTAAATAGACGAGATGCAATGCGTACCTGGCAAATTTCTATTTATCACTGAGGCTGCTTTTAAGTTGAACACCCTGTATTATTTACCATCTATTAAATATGACAATAAAATAAAAGAGCACCATTCCTGTATTTTTATTTCTCAAACTACGTTTAATATTGGTTTAATAATGAACTAACAATTATGATCTTCTTCTTCTCGTTCGCTGATGTTCAATGTCTACACAATAAGTCCAGTTCTCTAGATGTACGATGTTGTTTGTTAGTTCATCAAGGCTCCCAATTATGATAATACTAACATTTGACAATTAAAGCTATTCACTTGGAACCACTTGCTTTACTTTCAGCATCAGTCTTAGCTGCACAAGGGCACATGCAGAAGAGACAACATTTTTCCCACTAAATTATATCTTTTTAAAACATCAAACCTAATTGTATACCCGTCTTTGAAGTACTGCTACAAAATTGTTCCTCAATGTGTCCTGCCCCCGCTATTCCTGTGGTGTCCTCTGCATTGTACATTTCTTTTCTTAGCCTAAGGACATGTCCAATCCATCACCTATTTTGTATCTCTTTATTTATGTCTTCCAGACCAGTTAGTTCTTGAAGTCTTGCTAATCCTATACTCCAGATATTCTTCCATCAAATCTTCTTCACATACTTTCTTTTTATTATCTGTTTTCAAGTCTGGATCCATAGAGAAGGACTGTCCTAACATGTTTTTATATCTTGAGCTTTGTCTTGGTGCCATAAATGTTAGATCTCCAGATATTGCAGTTCCAATCCTCCTTTTTTAAATTTCAACCATAATGTTCCCATCTGAGGAAACAGCACTGCCCAAGTAATGAAATTATTTTACTATCTCTAGGTCGGTATTCTCTATTTGTATGTGTCCTCCGTCTTCTGGTTAATCCCATTACTTTGGTTTTATTTGTGTGATCCGAACCAAATTCTGTTTTACTATTTTGTTCTACTATACTGTTAACTTTATTTTCTAAGTGAATGTACTGGCCTAAATCTTAACTCACCATTTGTATAGCATGTCCTGGCATTTGTGGGTTAGGTAGATTGATGACTTGTATACCTATGGAAGAAATTATTACCAATAAGTAAAAGACTCTATCTTTCTTATCTTTGCTCACTCTAGTACAACTACTTTATAAACAACTCCTTGTGATTTTTGTGGTATGTTGTGTTATGTTTACATCAAAACTCTTTTTTGTTTGTTTCATGATGATAGATGTTGTAGTATCCTCTTGTACCATTATACTGCCGCCCGAGTGGTTACCGGCCCAAATTTGGGGTGTAAAGAATAGAACCACTGTTACCTGCCATGCATGTCGTAAGAGGCGACTAAGGAGGTTTGCTGAAATCGGATGCACATGTCCTAAACGTATAGAAGACTATGCATTTAGGGGCCTACCAAACCAATGTGCAACATTATACACGTTCTTGGCAAAGATCAAACATATCACAAAAGTGATTAAAATTATGTAAAAAACGAAGTCAAAGAAGAAGAAAAGAAGAATATATGGCCTGCAAGCTATAGTAGGTATGGTAGGAATTAAATTAATTGTTTGTCAGCAGCTGTACACAGAACACTTGATGTTTCCTTTTTAAATGCCAAAGGATCTTCTACTAGCTTCTGGCAAAAGAATGGTGAGGCGACCCTTCCTCGTTACAAAAATGTAAGTAATGGTGACTTGCAGGCACTTGGCATCAATACACAAGACTGGTAAGAGTTTGCCAGAGATCCAGCTGGAGACCTACTCTGACTACTTGGTACTTGTAATTTTGATCCCAAAGTAAAGGATCAGGGTCTCATGTAGTCCAGCCATGACCCCAGATTTTCCAGGGCATGTGGTCACTAGAGCAGAATGTTATCAGCTTCACTATTGTTACCCCTCTAGGATGTAGTGCTACCATTGATTATTTAAAACATACTGACCATATTTGTATTCCACTGACTCGATATAGAATACATACAGCCTGCAAGAAATTTCTCCATACCAATCTATCTTGACAACCATTCAATCTTATCTAGGGAATTGGGTCTCTCTGCATCATCATTCTCTAGGTGCTTTATCATTTGATTGTGATATATAAGTAGCCAAACATCAAAAACGGATGTACGTGCACAGCCTTCAGTACCTATTGGAGCTCAGGTGTTTATCCTTCGGCGGCGTGTTCGATTTCAACCAGCGTACGGGTTCGCTCTCCGTTAGCCTTTGCTGTCCCCAGCCAAACCCACAAGGCAGCAGTTGCTTTTTTCCCAAAGCAGCGTCCCGTAGACGACCTGCCCTCCCAGGCTGATGAATGTCATCTGCCCAGCTATACCTGTCTTTTTAATGGACTGCTTGGTTTGCCTAACGTCCAGTTTGTGTACGGTTTGCTTCGCTAGTCTTTGATTGTCCCCAATCAAACTACAAGGCAGCAGTAGTTCCCTGTGAGGGAAATGCGACTGGCTTTACCTCTGCTGGGCTTTACATTTGTTCTGCACACTCGGGTGTCCACACACCTCTTGCCTGCAGCTGCCGTGCTTTTCTGCCCGCATGTGCATCGCTCGCATGTGTACTTGCTCTGTCCTGGTGCCTACCTCACCATTTCCGTCAATCCCCACCGTACTCACATTTGCCTGGCCTGTCTCCACCTCGGGCTCAACCCTGGCCTTCACCCCTGAGATGGGGGTCTGGGCGGCCCAGAGGGCCCACCGTGCATTGACCGCATGCGTACTCGCTCCGCCCCTTGCCTGCCTTATCGTCACTGTCAGTTTTCGCGTTCTCACATTTGTCTAGGTTGTCAACTCCGGGGCCAAAACGTGCCCTCATCCCTGTGATGGGGGTCCAAGTTTTGCCCCACATGGACCCATGTGCAGCTCAATTCAACTCCCAGCATACTCATCGGCTCATGAGAGAGGGTCAAAAGAGAGAGACATGCGCAGGCTCCAAATCGCCCGCTGCATCAACTTCTCTTCGATGGCTTTAAAATTGTGCCCCCATCATTGTGAAGGGGGCCTGAGTTTCGACCTATGTGGGCCCATGTGCAGCTCAACTCGACTCCCAGCATTCTCATCGGCTCAAGAGAGAGCATGCACTCCGAGTTTCGCCCCACACGGTTCCACGTTCATCTTTCCCCATCAGCTGAGAGAAAGAGCATTAATAGTCACTCTGGAATTCGCTAATCTGTGCGAGCGATCCCATCTAGCGTGACTACCTTTGTATCTCTACTGCACCAGAGTAGCTCTCCCACGGCCCTGCCTCAACCAGACCGGAACTACCGTCTGTTTCCAGGGTCACCATGAGGAGGTGAGGTCAGGGGATTAGTGCCAGCTCACTAACCTGGCGCGCCTTTGTTTCCTTGTGCCGTTGACCCCGAACTGAGTCTGATATTTCTAGCATCTATCGGTAAAGTTTGTTTAATGGTCTCCATGGACCTTTCTTTAGCTTTTTCTTGAACCATTTGTCACCAACTTCAATGCCTGCTTTGTGATTCTTTGGTCATTTCTTCTCAGAGTATGTCCAACATATCTCTCCATCTTCTTCTTTCTATTACAGGTGTTAGTGACTACCAGACATTTATCTAATTCCATCACTATCCTGAATTCGTTTAATTTATGATCATTATTTTTGCACACTTATATTTTCAAATTCACACAACTTACTTTCAATATCTTTAGTCATTTTCTAACTCTCGCTGACCTATGTTAGAAAATTTGTAATTTAATTTTAAAACTATATAACTTGGAGTTCTATGCTTTATTTAGGCCATTAAAAATGAGGATGCTTTGACAATTCATAGCATAGTTTCTTTTTTGATATCTCCCCTGCAGTCAAAATTGCAACCCAAATAGGTGAACTGCTGGTTTTTTTAATCATTTTAGATTCCAGCGTGATATCTGCATTACTTGTCATGGATGTCTTTATTAATTTGTCTTATCATAGCTTATCTGCAGTCCACTTTTTGATGATTGTCTGTTTTTCTTTTGCAAATCTGGATTATTTTTACTCATCGCAATAAAATCAAATTTGTCTAGTTGTCCATTTTCCATTTGGTCGATGTCTGCTTCAACCCTGTAAAATTTTTCTTCACC
>JADZMA010001393.1:0-20083 GCA_020796225.1 Arion vulgaris
ATACCGTTTCATATAAAGGGCAAGGAGCGCATTCATAGCGGGGTTAGCCCTGGGTATTTTTTTCGTCCCCTTTTAGAAATCCAAAGGGGTGTGAAAGAAGGCCATAGGGGGCGAAATGGTAACCAAATGGAACGCTAGGGACAATGGGAAAGGATAGCCATAGAAAGCGCAATTATAAGATTGGATGGGGGTTTGGAGCGCATAGATACAAAATTTAAAGCGCACAGGATAGACACAGGTACCAAAGGAATTGTTACCCAAGGTTAGGAAGGATGCGCATAAAAACCCATAGTTGCTTTGAAGGGATAGGGGGGTTTAAAGAAGGCATGGGGAGGCTTTGGGGGAGGGGGTTTGCTTTGGGATCGTTTTGGGAACGCTTATGGTACCCATCGGGTTAGGATAGCGCATGGGGTAGCGCACATGGTGGAAAGGGTGGCGCAATTAGCCAAATGGAGCGCACGGGGGGCCCACGGGGAAAAAAACAAAGGTTATGCTTGAAACCCATAGGAAAGCGCGGGTAGGATAGAGTAGCGAATAGCGGGGGTAGCTCGTCGGATCTTTAAATTTGGGAAGGGGTAAGTACTAGGGTGGATAGGGTAGCGCTTTGGGGTAGGAAAGAAGCGCTTCGGGCAGCGCTTTGGGGCGCCATATGTTTTGGTAGGGGGTAAAAGTGCATGAGTAGCGCTTTCGGTAGCGGATGGGGTCCCATTTTTTTTAAAGGGGTAATAGAATACATGGGATAGCGATAGGGTCCCCGGGGGTAATGGTTTACGTTTTAGCACAAGGGAGCGCATGGGATGAAGAGGATAGCCATATATTGGGCGGGACGGCGATAGGATGGGGCTTTTGGGATGCCACGATGACGGGTGCGCATAGGATACAAACATGGTAGCGACGGGATAGGCACGGGGAGAAAATAGGTAGGCAAGGATGCCATGGATGGAAGGTTACCCAAAGGATAGCCATAGGGATACGGGGATGCGCATAGAGTAGCGCGTTGGGTAGCAGGGTGCCATATTTTTTTGGGCCCTTGGGAACGCATGGATAGCTCATAGTTTAACCACATGGGGCCCATAGGGAAAAGGGATAGCGCAAATGTGGGGTTGGGTGAAAGGGTAATGGAAAACGCAGGAGGGCCCAAAGGATACATTGGGGTGGGGTAATAGCCTTTGAATATCAATGGGATAGCGCATAGAACAGGCACGGTAGTCCGGGGAAAGGCACGGGGTGCGCACAGGTTAGCGCATATGTTATGCAAGAAGCGATAGGATAACGCATATAATAAACCCGGAAAAACGAATGGGTTTCCATATATTTTGGGGTACACATGGGGAGCGCAAGGGTTGGCATATGTTACTAAAAAGGGTACCCAAGGATAGGCGGGAGGATAGCCCCTGGTTGGGCAAGAAGATAATGATAGGGCATGGGATAGGCATCAGATAGCCAAGAATAGACATGGGATACGAAAAGATAGCGTTGGATGCGCTTTGGGAAAGCGCATGGAGGGGCATGGGAATTAAGGTAACACATAGGATAACGCAGAGGATAGCGCATAAGATAAGGCATAGTGTAGTGCACAGCATTGCGCACATGATAGTGCGCAGGATAGCGCAACAGGTTAGTGCATAGGTTACTGCATAGGATATCACACAGGATAGCGCACAGGGTAGCGCGTTGGGTAGCGGTACGGTTGTGCTTCGGATATCTTTGTGCAGCGCAGGGTAGTGCATCGCGCTTTACATGGGATAGCGGATAATGTAGCGCATAGGATAGCGCATAGTGTAGTACACAGCGTTGCACACATGGTAGCACACAGTGTAGCGCATAGGATAGCGCATATGATAGCGATTTGTGTAGCGCATAGTGTAGCACTTCCTGTAGCACATCGGATAGCGCATATGATAGAGCATTTACTAGCGCATAGGGATAGCTCACAGGAGTGGCGCTCATTGTAGCGCACAAGTAGCCCTTAGGTGGCGTACATGGTAGCGCATAGGGTAGCGCATTGGACATCTCATATGATTGTGCATAGGGTAGCGCATATCGTAATGCATAGAGTAGAGTATTCGGTAGCGGGTAGGGTAGCGCATTTATTAGCACAAAGGGTAGCGCATAGAATAGCGCATAGGATAACGCATAGGGTAGCGCATATGGTAGTGCATAGGTTTACGCAATTGTTAGCACAAAGGGTAGCGCATAGGATAGCGCAGAGGATAGTTCATATGATTGGGCATGGGACGGCGTATAGGATAGGGCATCGGATAGCGCATAGGATAGCGCATTGGATGAGGCAATAGGTAGCGCATAGGATACAGCACATGGTAGCGCACAGGATAGCGCACAGGGTAGCTATAGGCTAGTGCATATGATAGCGCATATGATAGCGCATAAGTTAGCACAGAGGATAGTTAGTTAGTTAGTTTGTTCCTTTCGTGCCAAAGGCGGCACATAGGGGCAGAGGTTTCAGATCTCCATGTGATACGGTTCTTTGCTAGCAGTTACAGATCTTGTATGGTTTTACATCCCAATAGTTTACTTTCTTGTTGGATGGTTCTTCGAAAGTGGTCTTTGGTCTTCCACGTTTTCTTTTTCCAACTGGTGACCACATAAGGACTTGTCGATTTAGTCTCTTTTCGTTTAATCTAAGCACATGACCTAAATATTTCCACCATCGTTTCCTTATAATATTTGATATGGGTTGTTGGTGTGTTCTATCTCTCCCTGTGTTGTTAGAAACGAAATCACTCCATTTGACTTTTAATAATTTTCGTAGACATTTATTCTCAAAGCTGTCCAGTTTCTTATCAATTTTCTTTGTTGATTTCAACTTTCACAACCGTAGGTCAGTACAGGAATCACACATGACCTAAATAATTTAACTTTTGTGCATATACTAAAGTCTTGAGATTGCCAGATATTCGTTAATTTAGTGAAGGCACTAGCTGCTATAGCAATACGAGAGAGTTTATTTCTTTCATCGTGTCTCCGTTGTTTGACAGAGGATAAAGTATATGATATCACAGAGGATAGCGCAGAGTAGCACTGTCAGTAGCTGTAGGTTTGTGCTTCGGATAACTTTTTGGGTAGCGCCTTTGTAACGTATAGGATAGCCTATAGTTTAGACCACATGGTGGGTTCATAGGTGTTAAATATTACAGGATAGCGCATAGATGCATGCATAGGATGGTACATTGGGTGGGGCAGGATAGCGCATAGCACGCACATGGTGAGTGCATGGGGTAGCGCACAGGGTAGCGCGCAAAGCAGCACATGGAAGGCACATGGCATGCGTTACAGGTTAGCGCATATGTTAGGTGCACTGACACGACAGATAACGCAATTACAAGTGTTGGCTGGTGATGCTTAACAGGATAGCGCACATGATAGCAGAGCAGGGTGTTTATAGGTAGCCCATAGGCTGCGCATGTTACCGAATGAGTTGTTGAAGTAATAGGATAGCCAGCAGAGGATAGCCCATAGATCAGCATTAGATAGCATGTTGTGATAGGTATAGATAAATGAGATAGTGCATAGAATAGAGATTAGATAGCGCATAAGATATAGTAAATGGATAGCGCATTGAAAGCGCATAGATAGTGCATAGGATAAATGGTTAGGCAGCAATATGCAGGATAAACGCAGAGGATAGCGCATAGATAAGGTATAGTGCGTAGTGCACAGCATTGCGCGACATGATAGTGCGCAGATAGCGCACAGGTTAGTGCATAGGTTAATGCGATGAGACAGCATTACGGTGATACGCAATATGGCAGCGCGTCAGCAGCAGGCAATGGCTGCGCTCGACATCCGCGCAGCTACCAGGTAGTGCAATCATGCAGTACAGGGTATGGATAATGTAACGCATGGTGATATGACAGTGTAGTGCACAGCGTTGCACACAGCACACAGTGTAGCGCATAGGATAGCGCATATGATAGCGCATTGTGTAAAGGCATAAAGGTAGTACTTCCTGATGCACATCGATAGCGTATCAATAGTTTAAGCAGGATAGCCCACAGGTAGGCGCTCATTGTAGCGCACAGAGTAGCCCTAGGGTGGCGTACGTAGCGCACATAGTGAAGCATAGGATAGCGCATAGGATAGCGCGCCAGAATAGCGCATAGGACAGCCGTGCATAGGTGGTGCACACAGAATAGCACACATGGCACCACATTGGAAAGCGCATGCTTATTGCGACAGATAGTGCATAGGATAGGCATACGATCGCTCATATGATCAGGCATAGGTAGCCATCCAGTGAAGCGGGTAGGTTAGCGCCTGGGTATTGTTTCGGGTAGCGCCGAATAGCGCATAGGGTAGCATAAGATAGCGTATAGGTAGCGCATATGGTAAACGCATATGGTAAACGCATAGGTGAAGCGCATATGGTAGCGATTATGGACAGCGCATAGAATAGCGCACATTATAGCGCATTGGATGAGGCATTAGTAGCGCATAGATAAAGACACATGGTAGCTACACAGGATAGCCCCCTTTTAGCGCGCATAGGTTAGGCAGAATAGATAGCATATAATAGCGCACAGGTTAGCACAGAGATAGCGGATAGGGCAAAGACAGAAGATAGCGCATTAGGTAGCGCGTTGGGTAGCGGCTGGTTGTTGGGACGCCTTGGGTAACGCTTATGGTAGCGACTGGTAGCTGTATAGATAGCGCAAAAAGCTGCAGCGCATGGTTGTGGTGCGCTAGTTATGCATACGATAACCACAGAAAGCTGTATAGGTAGCGCATAGGTTAGCGCACAGGGTAGCGACTGAGCAGCGACTGATACTATTAGATAGTCTATAGGATAGCCCATTGATATGGAGTAGAGTATCACATAGGGTAGTGCATAGGTATGCATTGGGTAGCGCATGGCAGCTTTGGGTAGCACACGGGATAGCCCATATGATCTTTGGTATAGTAGCGCACAGCGCATTGTATAAGAGTAGCGCATCTGGTAGCGGGTAGGCACCGCCTGCATCGTTTCGGGTAGAACTGCTGCACAAGGTAGCGAATAGGATAGCGCATAGGTAGCATATGGTAGCGCACAGGTTTCAGCATTTGTTAGTACAGCGGTAGCGCATAGGATAGGCAAAGAGGATAGCCCAGGATTGGGCATGGGATAGCATATAGGATAGAACACATGATAGCATCACTGCGACAGCGCACAGGCAGCGCTTTAGGTTAGTGCATTACGATAGCCACAGATATCGCACAGGATACAGCGCACTGGATTGGAGTGGCAACATGTAGCGCATAGATAGAATCACATGATAGCGCACAGGATAGCGCAATAAGTGATAGCCATAGGGCATTACAGAGGATACGCATAGGCAGCGATGGTTAGGCGGCAGGTCAGGCTCTGAGCATCTTTCTTGGGCACACTTACAGTAGCAGGATAGCGCATAGGCAGCTGCCATAGCAGTTAACACAGGACAGCGCACATGACAGCAACAGTGATACAGTGAACAGGATAGTGTATATAGGCACACCACAGGGTAAAGGCAAAGGCAGCTTACAGGGTCACAACCTTTGAGAAACGTGCTGGGTAACGTACAGGATAGCCAGAGGATAGCCCATTGATGGGGCATGGATAGCATATAGGATAGGCATTGAAAGCATAAGGTAGTTAACATTACGGATACGCACTGGGTATTATAGGTTAGTGCATAGTGTAGTACACAGTTATCGTACATGTTAGCGCACAGGTTAGCCACAGGGCAGTGGCAGATTACTGCATAGGATAGCGCATAGGATAGCGCGTCTGGTATCGGGTAGTTGTGCTTCGATATCTTTTGTGCAGCGCTTAGGGTACGCATCAGATAGCGCATAGAACACTTCATATATCGCATCGGATAGCGCATAGGATAGATGATTTACCAGCACACATGATACTCACAGGATAAGCGGAACAGGCAGCGCAAAAGTTTAGAGCACAGGGTAGCCTCAGGGTGGCGTACATGGTAGCGCATTAAATAGCGTATAGGATAGCGCATGTAGGGTAGCGTATAGTATAGCGTATAGAATAGCGCACAGAGTAGCAATACATGGTACTTGAACTGAAAGCACATAGATTATTGCATAGGATAGCAAAGAGCAGGATAGACACAATGATAGCCCATGATTGTGCAGTAGCATAGCGTAGCACAGAGCAGCCATCCAGTAGCGGCAGGGCAGCGCCTGCATTGTTCTCGGTACATGAATAGCGCCATGGTAGCTTAAGAAACACTTGTACAGGATAGCGCACAGACAGCTATCAGCAGCACAGAGTGATAACGCGCTGCAGCGAGGGGCAGCGGCAGGGCACTGCCTGCACAAGTTTCGGTAGCCCAGAATAGCGCATAGGCAGCCAGCAGATAGCGCAGTGCAGCGCATGGTGTTCATAAATGCAGCGCACAGGCAGTGCATGGTGGTTAATGACATAGCCCAGCAGGATTTACACCGGTGGGGCACAGGGCAGCGTTTAGAAATATAAATGACAGCGCAGAGTACAGCACAGTAGCGCATAGGATAGCACGTGTAGCGTACAGAGAGCACACATGGTAGCTATCGGCAGCGCGCACAGAAGAAGCGCATAGATTAGTGTATAGATCGCATAAGGTGATAGCATGTATGATCGCGCACAGGATAGCGATTAGGATAGTGCATATGATAGTGTATATAGAGCAATATAGGGTAGCGTGTATAGGTTTATGTACATACAGCGCAAGGTAGCACAGAGATTATTGCACAGATACGCATAGATAGCACACATGGAGAAGCGCCCAGGATATCAAATAGGATAAATTTGATGATAAAAATGGGTACATGAGGGCAGCTACACATAGCAGCGAACTTCGTTAGCGCAGAGCATGTTAACGGACAGCTACTGGATAGCGCATAGATACGCACGATATTTACAGTAGTACATGATAGCCCAGGATAGCAAAGGGTAGCGCATAAGGTAGGCAAAGGTTATGCATATGATAACTTACAGGTGTTGCACAGAGAGCACTGGTTATTTTTACAGGGTAGTGATCTTTCGAGTAGCGCATTGATAACGCATAGGACAGCCTTCGGATAGCCTACGGATATGGAGTAGAGGTCACATAGTGTAGCGCAAAAGGGTAGCGCTTCGGGTAGCACATTGAGAATGCGGTGATTTCGTGCTAGGTAGCGCATCGCGCATTGTATAGAGTAGCGCATTCGGTAGCGGGGTAGGGTACCGCTTCGTATCGTTTCGGGTAGCGCCGAACCGCGCATGCGTAGCGAAGGACAGGATAGCGCATAGGTAGCGCATATGGTAGCGTATAGGTTTGCATTTATATATAAAGGCAGCGCGACAGGATAAAGCAGAGGATATCTCAGGATTGTATGATGTTATAGTGATAGAATCATTAATAATGGTAGCGCACAGATGAAGTGCACAGGGCAGCTTTCAGGTTGAAGTACATGATGCTGCACAGGATACCTCCACAGGATGTTACTGGATTGAAAGTGCAATACAGGTGTTTACAGGATAGAATCACATGATAGCGCACATGATGCATACAGGATAGCGCACAGGGCACATAGACAAACGCACAGGCAGCGCCACGAAGTGGCAGGGCCAGGCTCGAGCATCCTACTTGGGCAGTTAATTTACAGCAGCAGTACAGGATAGCTTACAGGAGCACAGAAAGATTACAGGATAGCGCATATGACAGCGTTATTATGATAGTGAATAGATAGTGTATAGGTGTTACTATAAAGCGCAAAAGCAGATTTACAGGGCTGCGCAACGCTAGCACAAAGGGTAATCGCATAGATAGCGCAGAGGATAGCCCAGGACGGGGCATGATAGCATATAGATAGGCATTGAAAGCGTGGCACAAGGCAGTTAACATTACGATAAAGCACTCCTGGGTAAAGTATAGGTTAGCGTGCATATGTAGTACAGCGTTTTGCATATGTTAGCGCACAGGTTATACACAGGTAGTGCATAGATTACTGATAGATAGCCAGGATAGCGCGTCTGCATCGCAGGGTTGTGCTTGATATCTTTGTGCAGTAGCTTAGGTAGTGCATCGATAGCATAGTGGTACACCTACATCGCAGGATCGGATAGCGCATAGATAGAGCAATTTACTAGCATAGGATAGCCTGCTATGATATGAACAGGGTAGCGCGTAGAGCACAGGTAGCCTCCGGGTGGCGGTACATGCAGCGCACCGATGTTTTTTTACAGGTAGTTGTATAGTGCATAGCGCATAGAATTAAAGCGCATCCCAGCAGCGGCAGTAGCTCCGTGCATTGTCTCCGGGTAGCGCCAGAATAGCGCATGGTGTAGCATATAATATCGGTGGCCAAGATAGCTTACAGGATAAAGCCGCATAGGGCAGCACAGAGGATACTCGCACAGGTAGCGCGTTGGGTAACGGGTAGGATGCGCTCGATATCTTTTTGTGCAAAGGTTTAGGGTAGCGCATCGGATAGCGCATAATATAGCACATTGATAGCGCATTGGGTAACGCATAGGTAGTACGTCATGTATAACGACAGCGCAGGATAGAGCACGCATTAGCGCATAGTGACAGCCCACAGGGTAGCGAAATTGCGGGTAGAGCATTATCAGGCTCACAGGGCAGCCTCAGTGTATGCACATGAGAAGGCTTAAAACAGCGCATAGGTAGCGAAGCTATAGTAGCCAGAGGCAGGCAGAGGTTATTGCATAGATAGCATAGGATAGCAATATACAGATAATGAACATGATAAAGAAAAGAATAATTTGACAGTGATAGTGTATCGGTAAATATAGGCAGCATATAGTAGTTACGATGGTGGCGCAGAGTAGCTTAATTGGGTAGAGCATAGATAAATGTATAGATAGCGCATAGAATAGCACACAGAGTACACATGGTACCGCATTGAAAGCGCACATAGGTTATTGCATACAGATACGCATAGATAGGCATAATGATACCTGCCGTGATCAGCATAGGGTAGCACAGAGAATAGCATTGAGTAGCGCATTCAGTAGCGGCAGGTTATCGCCTGGGCATTGTTCGCAGCACTTCAGAATAGCGCATAGGCAGCGAACATGGCAGCGCGCGGCGTAGCGCACATGGCGGTGGTTACCGCATAGGGTAGCGCATAGGATGCAGGTTTGCAAGTACAGGCATTCGAATATGGCAGGGATAGCGCAAAAGTACAGTGCCCATGGTGAAGCAGGATATTGAACAGGGTAGCGTACAGATAGCACACATGGTAGCGCACGTGGCAGCGCACAGGTTAGCTCATAGATTAAAGTGCATAGGATCACATGGTGATTTAAGTGCAAAAATGATAGTGCACAGGATAGCCGAACAGACAGCGCATACGATAGTGCATATGCAGCATTATCAGTAGCCGCATAGGGTCATGAATATGGTAGACACAGGGCAGCGCATGGATTATCGTACAGATAGCCATAGAAATATTACTACATGGCAGCCATTGGTGACAGCAATAGATAAACGCATAGCATAGCAAAACGGGTACATAGCAAAGCGCATATAGTAGCGCATCGGAGTAGCGCACAGGATAGCCTATATAATAGCATAGAGATAGCGCATAGAATAGCCATATGATATACAGGGCAGCATATAGATAGCGCATAGAATTACACAGAGTGGCAACAAGGTACCGCACCGGTGCTGCATCGGTTATTGCATGGTGAACATGCATAGATGGTGACACACGATGTTCACATGATCATGTGCATAGGCAGCTTACATGTAGCATAGAGCAGCTATCCAGTGAGCGGTGCAGGGTAGCGCCCGTGCATTGTTCGGGTAAAGGCTTAGAGTGACACAGTGGGCAGCGCAGGTTACCGCACAAGATAGCTTACAGGATATGCACAGGGCAGCACAGAGGATATCGCACAGGTAGCGCGTTGGTAACGGCAGGTTTGACATTTTTTGTGCAGTTAGCTTTAGGGTAGCTAACGGATAGCGCATAACATAGCATTGTTTATAGCTGCATTGCAACGCATAGGTAGCACTAATGCAGCGCATCGACGCATGGTGACAGATACTTTACCAGCGCATAGGATAGCTCCACAGGGTAGCCCACAGGGTAGCCCCAGTGTGGTGTACATGGTAGCTCCAGAATAGCGCAGCACAGGGTAGCGTACAGATAAGCGCAAAGAGTAACGCATATGGCAGCGCAGAGGGCAGTTTTATACATATTGCACAGACAGCTAGACAGCAACACATGAAAGAAGAACAGGACAGCGAACAGAATAAACGCACAGATAGTGTATCGTGCAGTTACCATAGGGCAGCGCATATAGTAAAGCGCATGTGGTATGCATAGAGTAACCCATCGGGTAGAGCATAGGATAGCGTATAGATAGCGCATAGAATAGCACACATAGCACACATGGTACCGCATTGGAAAGCGTGCATAGGTTATTGTGATAGGATATTGTATAGATAGGGGAGTGGTTAATGATAAAGCCCGCGTGGACGGCATAGGGCAGCACAGAACAGCGACAGAGTAGCCATCCAGTAGCGGTAGGGTATCGCTTCGGTATTGTTTGGTAGGAGTAACTTAGAACAGCGCACAGGGTAGCGTAAGGTGATATAGCAGGCGTATACAGTAGCGTACAGTGAAGCAACACGGCAGTGCATAGATTACCGCACAGGATAGCCATAGACTTATACATCACTGTGGGGCATAGTATGCCTGAATATGGCATATGATTAAAGGCAGAGTACACACACATGGTAGATCACATTGATAGTGCACAGGTACGCACAGATGAAGCCCACATGGTAGTATGTTAATGGCAGCGCACAGGTTAGCTATAGATTTAGTGTATTGTATAGCGTACAGGATAGCTGCAGCATATGATAGCGCACATGATAGCCAATAGGGTAGCGCGATGGGTAGCAGGTAGGTTGTGCTTTTCCCGAATATTTTCAGCAGCGGTTAGTGTAGAGATCCGATAGCCATAGATATAGACAGCGCATAGATAGCACATAGGATAGCACATAGGATAGCCATAGGATAGCGCATATGGTAGCACTTTATGCAGCGCACTGACAGCATAGATAGAGAACTTACTGTTACCACAGGATAGCCTCACAGGTAGCTGAACAGGCTGCGCACATTGTAGCGCACAGGCCTCTTAGGGTGACGTGCATACATGGTAGTTACAGATAGCGCACAGGATAGCGCAGGCGAATAGCGCATGAATAGCGCATAGGCATCGTGAAGGTCAGATAGATAGCGCACAGAATAGCGCACAGAGTAGCATTACATGGTTCCGCACCGTGCCGCATAGGTTATTGCATAGGATATTGCATAGGATAGGTCATACGATAGCTCATAATATTGTGCATAGGTAAAGCACTTAGAATAGCGTGTGGTAGTTAGCAGTGTAGCGGCATATGCAGCGCACAATGTAGCTACACAGGCAGTGCAGGTTAATGCACAGGATAGCCACAGTGGATTTGGCGTACTTCTATGGCACAGGGCAGCTGCCTAGAATATGTCACAGGATTAGCGCAGAGCACAGTGCACATGGTAGCATAGGATAGTGCACAGGAAGCACAGAGCAGCACACATATAGCGCACGTGGCAGCGCAATATGGTTAGCGCATAGGGATTAGCACAGGATCGCATATGATAGCGCATACGATCGTTATGATACGACCAGGAAAGCGCAAAACGAGTGCATATGGCACAATACAGGGCAGCTTGCCAGGGCTGGCGCATATGTTATAGCGCAGTGGCGGAAGGCAGAGATTATTGCATAGGATAGCGCATAGGATGCTAACACATATGGCAGCCCAGATATCAACAGGATAACCATAGGATACAGTGTATCGGCAGCTACATAGGCGCTGGCATATAGTAGCGCACTTTGAAAGTACAGAGTAAAGCACTGGATAGTCTACTGATAAAGTGCACAGATTACAGCGATACGCACAGTAGTACAATGATAGCCCATAGGATAGTAAAGTAAAGGGTAGTTATAAGGTAGTTGCGTATATGATAACGCATAGAAAGTTTATAGGATAGCGCATTGGTTAGCGATAGGTAGTGATTCGAGTAGCGCATTGGATAACGCATGGATAGCCCATCGGATAGCTCATTGATTATGGAGTAGATATCATATATTGTAGCGCAAAGGGTAGCGTCGGGTAGCAGCTACTGGATAGCTCATATGATTGTGCATAGGTAGCGCATAGCGCATTGTATAGAGCAGCGCATCTGGTAAGCGGCAGGGCAACCGCTTCGGGTACCAATGCAGCGCTTAGAACCGCGCATAAGGTAGCGAACAGGATAGCGCATGGCAGTTACATACAGGTAAAGCGTATAGTTTGTATCAGTTAGCACAAAGGCATGCATAGATAGCTCAGAGGATAGCCCGCAGGACTGTGCATGGATAGCACATAGGATAGAACACATGCAGTAAAGCGCATTATGATAGCGCAATAGGGCAGCTTTAGGTTAGTGCACATGATAGCATAGATAGCGTACAGGATAGCACATCATTGAGGCAACAGTGTTTTACAGGATAGAAATCGATACGATAGCGCGACAGGATAGCGCAAACAGATAGCGCATATGGCATTACAGATGACAGCGCATACGGCAGCGATGGTTAGTGCAGGGCTGTGCTCGGCATCTTTGCAGCATTTACAGCAGCGTATAGGATAGCGCATAGGTAGCGCACATAGTAGTTAATACAGGATAGCGCATAGGATAAAGGTAGGATACGCATATGACAGCGCACATGATAGTGAATAGGATAGTGTATAGGTAGCACATAGGTAGCGTATAGGGTAGTCGCATGGGTCATGCAAATTAGAATAGCAGTAGCGCATAGGATAGCGCAGAGGATAGCTCCAAAGAATGGGGCATGGGATAGCATACGTGATAGGCATAGGATAGTGCATGAGATAGTGCATAGAATAGAGCATTGGAAAGCGCATATGATAGCGCATAGGATAGAGCATAAGGTAGCACACATGATAGCGCACTGGGAAACGTAGGTTAGTGCATAGTGTAGTAATACATCGTTTTGCAGATGTTAGTTCACAGGTTAGCACACAGGGTAGTGCATAGATTCCCAGATAGTATAGCGCAGGATAGCCATAACGCAGATGTGCTTCGGATATCTTTTGTAGCAGCGCTTTAGTGTAGCGCACTTATGAAGCATGGTGAAAGCACTTCCATATATCGTAACGGATAGCGCATAGGATAGAGCATCTCACTAGCGCATAGGATAGTTCACAGGAAGGAACAGGTAGCAAAGCGTAGACAGGCAGATCTACAGGGTGGCGCACATGAGAAGCGCATAGGATACACAGGATACGTATAACGTGCATAGGACAGCGCATAGGGTATGCATAGCATAGCACAGAACAGCGCACAGAGTAGCACCACATGGCACCGCACCGAGCACATAGGTCAGTATTATGGATAGTGCATATGATAGAGCATACGATAGCCCATAAGATCATGCATAGCAGCTACAGCGTAGTGCATAGAGCAGCTATCCAGTAGCGGTAGGCAGCTCGGGCATTGCTCTGGGCAAATTCCAGAATAAGCATAGGGCAGCGCACTGATAGAACAAAGTATAGCAGCAGCGCATATGGCAGCACAGTGTAGCGCACAGGCAGTGCAGGTTGCACGTGCCAGGATAGTGCTAGGATAGCGTAGGGTAGCACAGAGGATTAACGCACAGGCAGCGCTGTGACAGAGTGGCAGGGCCAGGCTTCTGGCATCTTGGAAAGAACATCTGGCAGCGCACAGGATAGCTAGGCAGCGCACAGTAGCGCATATGGTACCGCACCGGAGCACACAGGTTACTGCACAGACAGCATACAACAGGCCTCAGCGCTGATCAGCACAGAGTAGCCATCCAGCAGCGGCAGGCAGCCGACTGGGCATTGTCTGCAGATTTAATTAGCGCATAGGGTAGCCATAGATAAACGCATGGGATAGCAGTATCGGGTAGAATATGCAGCATATAGTAGCGCATCTGGTGGCTGCAGAGTGTTAACACTGTGGCAGCGCACAGGATACGCAGATAGAGCAGAGGATAGTGCAAAGAATAGCGGCACAGATAGCTTGACAGGATAACCACAGATAGCACAAGGTAGCATGGCAGGGCAGCACCATAGAACAGCGCATTGGGTAGCGCAAAAAGGCAGCGCCGCAGCGCATCGATCGTCTTACATGATCAGCAGGGTAGCTTACAAAGGCAATGTATAGTGTAAAGCATCCAGAGCGGGCAGGGCAGCGCATCGACAGCAATAAAGGGCATCGCACAGAATAGCGCACAGGATAGCGCATAGGGTAGCCATTACGCCATTATTATGGTCAGCCAATTGTTACACGAAGGCAGCGCATAGGAAGCGCAGAGAATGTTCATATGATCAAATGTGACGCACAGAAAGAGACGGCATTGCAAAGCATGCAGATGCACGGCCAGGATAATGCATAGGTAAACACACAGATAATGTGATATAGCACACGATAGGCGATAGTGTAAAAACAGACGGCAATGATGATGATACGCGCCAGGTTAGTGCATGGTTAATGGATATATAATACGATACGGCCGCGTGGAGCGCGTTACAGTATAACATAAATGATATCTTTCGTGCAGCGCTGAGGTAAAGTGCATCGCGTAGCGCATAGGGCAGTGATACGTACAACGCACAGGATGATACGTGGTGCGCAACAGTGCCACACAGCGGTGAAGACACAGTGTAGCGCATAGATAGCGATATGATAGCGCATTGTGTAGCGCATATGCAGCACTTCGTAGCACAACGGATAGCGCATCATCAGCGCACAGGATAGCCCACAGGCAGGCGCCTGTCAGAGCGCACAGAGTAGCCCTGTGGCGGTAATATGGAGCGCATAGGTAGCGTACAGATAGCGCATAGGATAGCGTACAGAATAGCGCATAGGACAGCGCACAGGTAGTGCACAGAATAGCACACATGGCACCACAACGGAAAGCCGCACAGGTTATTTACACAGATAAGACAGGATAGCATACGATCGCTCATATGATCGCGCATAGCAGCGCATCCAGCAGCGGCAGGTTGAAGGTCGGGTATTGTGCTCGGGTAGCGCTGAGAATAGCCGCATAGGTAGCATAAGATAGCGCATAGGGTAGCTGCATATGGTAACGCATATGGTAACGCATAGGGTGCAGCTTAACATGAGAAAGGAATAGGATAGCGCACAGAATAGGCTGCCATATTAGCGCACTTGGATGATACATTAGGTAGCTTTACAGGATAGAAAGCACACATGGTAGCGCACAGGATAGCACACATGGTAAAGGCACAGATAGCACACTGTAGCCACAGGCTAGTGCATGTGACAGCTGCATAATAGCGTACAGGTTGTGCACAGAGGACAGCGAGAAGGCATATAAGATAGCTTTTACAGGGCAGCGTCAGGCAGCGGGTCACAGCCTGGCATCGTTCCTGGGCAACGCCTTACAGTTCACCAAAGAGCACAGAGGTACGCATAGGTAGCGCACATGGTAGCGCGCATAGTGGCGCATATGGTAGCACAAATGGTAGCGCAGGTAGCGCACAGGTATGCGCAAAGGTTATGCACAAGGATAATTCATAGGAAAGTTAGGTAGCGAAGACAGAATAGCGCATAGGGTAGCGCATGGGATAGCTCCGTCGGATCATTCATTGATATGGAGCAGAGCAAATAATACAGGGTAGCGCATAGGGTAGCGCATTGGGTAGTGCAAAGATAGCGCTTCGGGCAGCATTGGACAGCTCATATGATCAGTATAGGTAGCGCATAGAATAGCATAGGATAGCGCATAGGCAGAGCATAGGTAGCGCATAGGTTTACGCAATTGTTAGCACAAAGGGTAAAGCATAGGATAGCACACAGAGGATAGCCCGCGACTGGGCATACCTGCTGCATAGATAAGGCATATGATAGCGCATTGATGAGGCAATAGGCAGCGCATAGATACAACACATGCAGAAGCACAGGATAGGAAGCGCACAGGTAGCATAATACATAGGCTTAGTGCATAGGATAGCGATAGGATAGCGCATAGGTTAGCACAGAGGATAGCGCATAGGGTATCAAGGATAGCGCATAGATAGCGTTGGGTAGCTGGTAGGTTTGTGCTTCGGATATCTTTTTGGGTAGCGCTTAAGGTAACGCATAGGATAGCTCATAGTTTAGACCACATGGTGGCGATAGGGTAGCAATAGGATAGCGATAATGTAGCACATGTGGTAGTGCATAGGTAGACATAGGATAACGCATAGGATGGCGCAAAGGATGGCACATTGGGTGGGGCATAGGGTAGCGCTTTGAATATCCAATAGGATAGCGCATAGAACAGAGCACACGGTAGTGCATGGGGTAGTGCACAGGGTAGCGCACAGGTTAGCGCAAATGTTAGTGCATAGGATAGCGTATAGGATAACGCATATAATAAAGCACAGGATAGCGAATAGGATATCGCATATGATAGTGTATAGGGTAGCACATAGGGTAGCGCATAGGGTCAGCATATGTTACTACAAGGTAGCGCATAGGATAGCGCAGAGGATAGCCCTAGGATTGGGCATTAGATAGCATATAGATAGGCATGGATAGGCATCAGATAACGCATAGAATAGAGCATAGGATAGCGCATAAGATAGCGTAATGGATAGCGCATTGGAAAGCGCATAGGATAGTGCATAGGATAATGCATAAGGTAACACATAGGATAACGCAGAGGATAGCGCATAAGATAAGGCATAGTGTAGTGCACAGCATTGCGCCATAGATAGTCGCAGGATAGCGCAACAGGTTAATGCATAGGTTACTGCATAGATATCACACAGGATAGCGCACAGGGTAGCGCGTTGGGAGCAGGTACGGTTGTGCTTCGGATATCTTTGGCAGCGCTAGGTAGTGCATCGCGCTTAGCACATGGGATAGCGGATAATGTAGCCAGGATAGCGCATAGTGTAGTACACAGCGTTGCACACATGGTAGCACACAGTGTAGCGCATAGGATAGCGCATATGATAGCGCATTGTGTAGCCATAGGTAGCACTTCCTGTAGCACATCGGATAGCGCATATGATAGAGCATTTACTAGCGCATAGGATAGCTCACAGGGTAGGCGCTCATTGTAGCGCACAGAGTAGCCCTTAGGGTGGCGTACATGGAGCGCATAGGTAGCCATTGACATCTCATATGATTGGCATAGGGTAGCGCATATCGTAAGCATAGAGTAGCGCATTCGGTAGCGGTAGGTAGCATTTATTAGCACAAAGGGTAGAGCATAGAATAGCGCATAGGATAGCGCATATGGTAGCGCATATGGTAGTGCATAGGTTTACGCAATTGTTAGCACAAAGGGTAGCGATATGATAACGCAGAGGATAGTCTCATATGATTGGGCATGGACGGCGTATAGATAGGGCATAGGATAGCGCATATGATAGTGCATTGGATGAGGCAATAGGTAGCGCAAAGGATTCAACACATGGTAGCACACATGTGTAGCGTATAGGATAGCATATGATAGCGATTTGTGTAGCGATAGTGTAGCACTCCTGTAGCACATCGGATAGCGCATATGATAGAGCATTTACTAGCGCATAGGATAGCTCACAGTGTATGCGCTCATTTAGCGCACAAAGTAGCCCTCAGGGTGGCGTACATGGTGAGCGCATAGGGTAGCGATTGACATCTCATGATTGTGCATAGGAGCGCATATCGTAATGCATAGAGCAGAGCATTCGGTAGCGGCAGGGTAGCGCATTATTAGCCAAAGGTAGCGCATAGAATAGCGCATAGGATAACGCATAGGGTAGCGCATATGGTAGTGCATAGGTTTACGCAATTGTTAGCATCAAAGGAGCGCATAGGATAGCGCAGAGGATAGTTCATATGATTGGGCATGGACGGCGTATAGGATAGGCATAGATACAGCATAGGATAGCGCATTGGATGAGGCAATAGGCAGCGTATAGGATACAGCACATGGTAGCGCACAGGATAGCGCACAGGGTAGCACATAGGCTAAGTGACATATGATAGCGCATAGGATAGCGCATAGGTTAGCACAGAGGATAGTTAGTTAGTTAGTTTGTTCCTTTTGTGCCAAAGGCGGCACATAGGGCAGAGGTTTCAGATCTCCATGTGATACCGTTCTTTGCAGCAGTTGCAGATCTTGTATGGTTTTACATCCCAATAGTTTACTTTCTTGTTGGATGGTTCTTCGAAGAGTGGTCTTTGGTCTTCCACTTTTTCTTTTTCCAACTGGTGACCACATAAGGACTTGTCGATTTAGTCTCTTTCGTCTAATCTAAGCACATGACCTAAATATTTCACCGTCGTTTCTTATAATATTTGATTAGGTTGTTGGTGTGTTCTATCTCTACTGTGTTGTTAGAAACGAAATCACTCCATTTTACTTTTAATAATTTTCAGACATTTATTCTCAAAGCTGTCCAGTTTCTTATCAATTTTCTTTGTTGATTCCAACTTTCACAACCGTAAGTCAGTACAGGAATCACACATGACCTAAATAATTTAACTTTGTGCATATACTAAAGTCTTGAGATTGCCTGATATTCGTTAATTTAGTGAAGGCACTAGCTGCTATAGCAATAGAGAGTTTATTTCTTTCATCGTGTCTCCGTTGTTTGACAGAGGATAGCGCATATGATATCACAGAGGATAGCGAGAGTAGCACGCTGGGTAGCGTAGGTTTGTGCTTCGATATCTTTGGGAGCGCTTAAGTAACGCATAGGATAGCTCATAGTTTAGACCACATGGTGGTCCAGGGTAGTTACATAGGATAGCGCAAGGATGGCGCATGGATGGCACATTGGGGAAGGATAGCGCATAGTACAGCGCACATGGTAGTGCATGGGGTAGTGCACAGGGTAGCGCGCAAAGCAGCACACATGGTAGGCACATGGCAGACAGTAGCGACATATGTTAGTGCATTGGATAGCGTATAGATAACGCATATAAGAAAGCACAGATAGCGAATAGGATAGCGCAGATGATAGGTATAGGTGCACATAGGGCTAGCGCAAGGGCGCGCATATGTTACACAATTTTACAGATAAAGCATGAGGATGCTCAGGATCTGGGCATTAGATAAAATATAGGATAGGCTATAGATAGACGAGATAGTGCATAGAATAGAGAATAGGATAGCGCATACGATAGCGCAACGGATGCACATTGGAACATAGATAGCGCATAGACAACTCATAGTAAACACATGGATAACCAGAGGATAGCGCATAGGATAAGGCATAGTGTAGCGCACAGCATTGCGCACATGATAGTGCAGGATAGCGCACAGGTTAGTGACAGGTTACTGCAAGGATAGAACACAGGATAGCGCACAGGTAGCGCGTTGGTAGCAGGTATGGTTGTGCTTCTGATATCTTTGTGCAGCGCTTAGTGAGTGCATCATAGTGCATAGGATAGCGGATAATGTAGCGCATAGGATAGCGCATAGTGTAGTGCACAGCTTTGCACACATGGTAGCACACAGTGTAGCGCATAGGATAAGCATATGATAGCGCATTGTAGCGCATAGGTAGCACTTCCTGTAGCACATCGGATAGCGCTATGATAGAGCATTTACAGCGCATCAGGATAGCTCACAGGGTAGCGCTTATTGCTAGCGCACAGAGCAGCCCTCAGGGTGGCGTAATGGTAGCGCATAGGGTAGGCATTGACATCTCATGATTGTGCATAGGGTAGCGTATATCGTAATGCATAGAGTAGCGCATCTGGTAGCGGTAGGGTAGCGCATTATTAGCACAAAGGTAGCGCAGCAAGAATAGCACATAGGATAGCGCATATGGTAGCGCATATGGTAGTGCATAGGTTTACGCAATTGTTAGCACAGGGTAGCACATAGGCTAGTGCATATGATAGCATAGGATAGCATAGGTTAGCACAGAGGATGCGATAGATATCTACAGAGATAGCGATAGAGAATAGCTCGTAGCTTGGTAGGATTGTGCTTCGGATATCTTTTCTTTCAGAATACCACATGGCACCACTTGAAAGCCAGGGTTTTTGGGGGATAGGAAAGATA
>JADZMA010001394.1:0-20083 GCA_020796225.1 Arion vulgaris
GATCAGTGAGACTGCCGAATGATCACCAAATACAGTCCAGGACAGATGAGAAAAATTAAACAATCAAGACAGTGAATAGTAAACAAAACATATCTAAATGAATTATCACAAGCTAAAGTAGATACTGGATATTTCAAAACTGAAAGTCTAACGCTACGATCTATCAACATACAGGATACGTCTATAGCGCGTTTCAAAACCTCATTATATGTTCGAAAATCTGTAAGTCCACGAAGAAAGAGATGATATTTGCATGTGCTCTATAGTATCCTTGGCATTGCAAGGAAATAATTACCCAATGAAAACAAGCCATGGTTTTCACTTTAAGCTTATATGTGGTATAAAAAATCAAACATGATCTTTACATACATTGAAACGTAACACGGTAGGCTTTATTGTTTATTATTGGGTGCGTAATTTAAAAAAGGCAAGCCTAACACGTTTTGGATTTCCATTGCTAGGAGGGAGCCAAAGTGTTCTAATTGAACAGATGAATCACATTTCAATTTTTCGAAGGTCATTTATTGAAATTATTTATTGATAATGCTTATCATTCCTTTTTTAGAGGCGTGCACATTGTAGGAGTCTTTACAATGAATATAAGTAAATTGTGTATTTTTGCAGAAGCATCTGTGAAAGTGTACCAATATTTTTTTGTAGAGAAGCTGAGTGGTGGGAATCTTTATTGTTGTATTTCTAACTACTGAGCAGAGACGATACATTGCTTTAGGGTAAATCGACGTACATTCATTCGCTGGATTCAAGACTTGCTCAAGTACATACAATGCAGCCAGGAACACAAAGAGTCAAAAGTCGTAGATAGTTTTGATGAGAGCTTATTCGAAAGGAATTGTGTCAGACCAGTTGAAACAGTGACGTAAGAAAATTAAAATTAAAATCTACTTTATGGTGAGCTGTTGTGGAGAGGGGAGGGAGTTGGGCAGGGGGCTACATTTAGAAATTAAGCGGTGGAAGAGACATTATCTATGAGGAGAAACCATCTGGTTGTGACGTAGAAGCAAATATTTGCGTGAAGTTAGAACTGTGTCGACAAAAACTATGACATTGTGTAGTGGGACTGAAACATGGATTAATGCTCACCACACCAATAAAATATGCCTGATCATCAGATGCGATAAGAGAGTATGCTAAGGGCAAAGGACGTGATTGCCCCATAGTACCTGCGTGGGCGAAGTGAGCAAAATAGGCTGTTGAAAGAATGTTGAACTCTATTTGTTTCGAAATCGACCGATAATCGGGACTATCACATTTTAGAAATGAACGGCAACATATTGAGAGTTGATTGAGACAGCTATACTTTCGACGTTAGATATGACATCTTGTCTGGTAATGGACAATACATCCATCCTCACAATGTAGTAGTGCAAAGTTAAAGTTCGACCATCGTATGGTCAAAATAAGATGCATCTACAGATGTTTGCTCGAGATTGTCATCAATGCTACACATCTGGTGCTTTTTCAGATACATACAATCATTCGACCTCTTAACATCAGCAACAGCCTGTATCAGGAAAATGAAGGTACAAGTTGAGTAAATAATTTTATTTTTGTATGATTTCACTCTCCTTGGAAAATGTGGATACACCTAAACTATAAAAAAGTATTAAATTTGTTGTATTATGTAAATTCTATTTTGTATATGACAATTATATAGTGTCAAAATCAAGAAAATTTATACTTCAATCTGCATTTCTACCATAATTTAAATTATATATTCATAATGTCATTGAAAATCCAGGTACCGTGCAGAATTTTAATTTGTTTCTTAGGGGTTTTGGGGATATTATAGTCACGTTCAACTTAGCTCATGCACGGTCAATGCAAATTGTAGCAAAACCATCCAGTTCCTGGTGCAGAAACTACTTCAATGTAAATCCATGCCAATACTAAATGTCACAGTGGAAGATTATATAGAAACCTAGTTTTTGTAATATCTTGGTTTTCCTTTGATGAAACAACATCATTGGCTAGTCTGAGCAAATTTTAGTTTTACAGTAAACGCACATGTGACATTTGATAATGAAGTCTCATGCAAAGACGTATGTCTCAGCTTATACATAGGGCCAATGTTGATACTTATAATATGGTCATAAAGCTCAAGCAAAAATGTAATTTATGGTTGTAACATTGTTTAATCGCATTACAGTTGGTATTTGCTACATGTCATAGTAACATCTCACTTCCCGTCAAGTTTGGGACTGGCAATGGCGGGCTCAAGTAGTGCGTGCCCCTTGCAAACGTCGCATTCCTCCACAGCCGCCTGAAAAGCTCCTATGTCTCCTGCAAGTTATACTGCCTCTTCCGGCGTCATGTTTAAAGTTTCTTTGAATTGTCCTATATTCATAATCTAAATGTTGGTTGTCCCCCTACCTCATTTTCAAGACTATATGTTTTACATTACCTTTGTCTCCGTTACTTTATGTCATTGTGACCATCAAGTTCATCTTCGGGACGTGAGTGTATTATGAGCAATGTATTTATATTCCAGAATGTGTGGTACTCTGTTTCTTCTCTTCTCTGTCCAGGATGTTCCTAAGAACTTTTCTATAGCAACTTGTTATGTAGAGCTACTGAAGAGATTCTTTTCAAAATTGCTACTTGAATTTTGATGTGCGTGTGTTATGCTTTTATATGTGGTAAGGAGGTATCACTATAATAAAATGGCTCTTTTCTCTGGTTCTTGTATACTGTAATACCGATTCTTCTTCTTCGTTCGTTCTTTACAATAATTTTAATCACTCTTTGTGATATGTTTGATGCTGCAGACTGATGTGCGCATACGTTTGTTAGTTTGGTAGGCCCCTATTTACAGACTTCTGCATTTTAGGACATATTCATCGATTTAGCTAACCCCTCATAGTCGCCTCTTACGACATGTGCGTGGCAGGTAACGATGGTTCTATTCTTTTAAATTTGGGCCCCGGTAACGAATGACCCATATGTACTCTTTGCGGAAATGCGCGTATAACATTAATGATCTTTTGCATTATGCAACTTTAAACTCCGACCCAAGTATTTATGTCAATGTCTTGTTTGAGAAATCATAATATGACTAATGCACTCATAATTTCGATATACGCAACTTTAGTCAGTTTCCCACCTAATGACGTCATTTGTTTACCATGTTCAAGACAAGTATATTGGGTGCATCAGATTGCAGAATGATTCAAAAAATTACAGAATTCGCCTGAATGTGCTATTTTGTCCTCAATTAATAATAAGTAGTACTGTAAATATTAGTTTCCTCAACCCTTATTGGACATATTAAATATATAGCATAAAGAGCAGCTTCTAGAAAGGTATGGTGTTTATTAGTAAAAGTAACTATTTTCGTGCTTCGAGACGTGTGTGGTTCCGTATAAGTTATCGATTCTTTGTCAAATGATTTAAGATGCAAATTTGTATCTGTAGGCATGACAGGATTGAATGGACTAGAAGTTTGTGGGCTGGATTTGAAGCATACCTATAGTGGCGTGATTATCAAACTGGAGGAATATGTGAATTTTACTGTGGTGTAGTAATGTATAAGGTATTGTAACATTCAGCAGTACCAAGGATAATTTATATATCTAAGTGAATTGCACTGACAGAAATGACATTCTTAACGCATTGAGAGAGTCTTTCCCGAACAGAGGAGGATTTTCAAAATTGTAGTGATCCCGAGGCTATTGGGTCTGAAGAGATAGGTGTCGGCTCTTAGTACAGTCCAAAAAATAAAGGCGCATTTCAAATATACAAGAATTGATTAATCATAATCAGAGCTGGCAGGTTAGGCCACACTAGTTTGGAAGCGGCATTACCTATGGACATGTCGAGTGCTATGATATTAGTCACTCGTATGCTTGATATGATGTAGATTAATTATTTTTAGGCCAATCATGTATGGCTGCAGGCATACTTCATACATAATAGAATGTAATATCAGAGATGACATTTTTATACCAAACATTTTGGGAAATGCATAAGTATGTGTGGATCTCCATAACATTTTATAGATGACATCAGTCTTCATTATGTATAGCAGTAATTGTGGAACAACATAGGAGACATGAAACTTCCTCCATTTCATCAACATAATCGAAATATTGTACATGATAAACAACAAGCAGTCGTTCAGGTAACTAGTTAATATTATGCTGACTCAATGTACAAAGGTAGACATTCTCCCCATATTTCTTTCATGTACATATATATATATATATATGCTGTATATATAATATATATATATATATATATATATATGTATATATACAGAAGATATGAAAGGTGATAAATGTAATATTCCCTGGCAGCTTTTGATTCGTTTAAAAGTGAGTGAAATACAAAAGAATATGATTTTCAGAAATCAGTAGGCAGATGATACCCCAGTCACATTCCATGCAGTGCCTAGGAAGTGATATTAATCATAATTAAAATACACAGTATAGATCAAATCTCTTTCACAGATAAAAGTGCGTGCAATTATCTTTGTGTCCTAAAACAATGGATATAGTATATTCAGGACTCTAGTCGGTCCTTATGACCTTTGAACTTGTTAAAACACATGTTCACTTAAAGGTCTTCCACGATTCGAAAGTTAAAGACCACATTACATCCTGCCCTCCCTGGGTAGTGCCACACTTCATATTTTCAAACTTGTCCACAGTAGATGTGACAGTTTACTTCTATTTTCCTAAATCTGTGATTTCACAGTTGACTAATACAATACTGTGGTTTCTCTCTCTCTCTCTCATTACATCTTATACATACTGTCTTATGAGTTTATAATGTATGCTACTTGTCAAACATGAAACCAGCTGCTTCATTCAATCAATATGTTGTGTCATCCTCTATAGAGAAAGATGTTGAAGTGAAGTTAATTGGTGTTATGGATAATATTGCCTGGAAAAAATGTGTGTGAGAGGGTGGAAGAGAGAAGAAAATATAAAAAGTGGATTAATAGTAAGGTATTGCAAGGCTTTGAGCAAACAGACACGTGCTCCACGGGACAAGAAATTGGCAACAATGTCCCTGAGATTCCATGCAACAATTGTGGGGACTACTCCTAGATATTCTTGCTAGTGCCATTGTCATAAATTGTAGTTGGTTTGTAAAATCTCTTTGCATTATCATCTAAAGATCAAACAATAACTCTAATGTGTCTCCGTTCTATGATCAATCAATGTCAGCGGGGATGTTGTGAAGAAGATACAGTGGTAGTTTTGCGTGACTGCACAAACAGTCTCACAATGAAATCATGGCATTAACTAGCGATGGTAAAACGGAATCAGACTTATCAGTACATAGTATAATAGTCATGTGACTACTAGTATGCATACACAATCCATACAATAAAAATATATCTTTTAAACATTTAATTTCCTCATTTGCTAAAAATAGAACAGAAAGGGACACAACCTTGAAAAGTGTGAGCCAGATTCTCATTTCCTCCATCTGGGTAATCATAACTTAACGACAATGTTTTTCAATGTGGTGGGAGTTGACAATTTACAAGAAATGTAGGTGAATGTAGCATTATCTCTTGATCTCAATTAAAAACAGGAAGTTGTCAGTGTACATACACACAGAGACTGTCAAATCGTGTTGTATTTTTAACACCTGAGGTCTGGTGAGTGTTAAGCTTGTGACTGAAGTCCAGACTATTTGTGGCGACAATCTGTGTGACATCTGAGAATTCGTGATGTCTTTGATTTCGTGAATCGAAGCAGGACCAACGGCAGCTCATAGTCATTTTCTTTATGAGGCCACGACAAAAATATTAATTTTTTTTTAGTATTTACTGTGTCTCTATGGCCCCTACTGGAAGAATATGTTCCAACTCTAAAACAGAACTCTTAGTGCTGGTGGCAACATATACATGAATAAGCTTACAAGCTCTAGTAGATGGTATTTCTACACACTCACTGTTTGGCTATACAGAGCCTGGGCTAAATCATTTATTAAGCACAGTACAAAACCTAAAAGAGAACTTGCTCGGCTTTCAGAAAGGCATGAGTTCACTTGCAGTAGTTCTACTATATCACTGTGGCATTGCAGACAGTAAAGTGCCGATGTCTTCTTCTTCTTCGCCTTCATTCGTGCGATAATTTAATCACTCGCATTATGTTTGATCTTTATTGAGAACGTGTGTGCGTTATAATAATGGTTTAATTCAGGCTAAGTACCATGGAAGCTACGATTTAGGACATGTATCCGATTTCAGCCAAACCTCCTTAGATTACTCTTGACATTCGCGTGGCGGTAGTAGTTCCTAATGCTACTGATTTGGGCTGGTGCTACTCGGTAGTGCCGTGACTGCAATCTTAGCTAAGAGGCAATGACAAGACGATTATGCTCCTATATCTTTTCAAGAGGTCAAATCTCCATGAGAAGAAAATCTACGGTAAACTGGAAGACAAACACTGGATGTGGTGCTGGTGACTCCATCAAGACTGGCGCAACAGACCGAGTCGTGACCTGTTTCGACTATACACCGGACACTGCAGACTCAGCAAGCTTTACATATAGACAGGAATAGTCAAGCAGCTCTGTGCCAGTCCATCATGACGGAGACAGACACCGAAACATATCCTTGCAGGCTATCCTCCTGTATGAATGAGAAATCAACCTGCCAGCCTACACCCAGTCGACAAAACCATTTGAGAAACCTGACAGACATGAGGCAACTGCCCAGTTGTGTGGTCACCTATTAATTAATTACATGACAGAGATACTTTGAAATGAAGTATTACTATTGTTGTCTATTTCGAGGAAGTTGGCTACCACACCTCGGAGAAGAACAAAATGCTTCTGACTACTTAACAGCTGATACACACAAAGAAATTTGGCTTATTAAATATTATTATAACCGAGAACAAATACTTCTATTCTGCAACAGCTTGATGCACAAAGAAGATTAGCTATTAAATAATAGTCAGGAAGAACAAATAAACCTATTCTTGCAGCAGCTTGTACTATGAGACCAGTGACTGTTAAAAAGCCAATATAAGATCGAGAGATAATACCTGAAGAGATGACCTATTAATAATATAAATCAATTAATAATGCTTTAAAGAAGGTTGACAATTAAATAATATAAAAATCAAAAGACAATACTAAAGAGAGTTGACTATTAAATAATATACAAAATCAAGACAATATTTAAAAGTTATTCATTAAATAATATAAGTCAAAGGCAATACTAAAGATGATTGGTTGTACGACATGCTAAATCCAAGACATTTTTAAGATGATTTAGTTTATTAAATAATGAAACCAAAGACAATACTAAGAGGTTGTTTATTAAATAATATAAAATCAAAGACAATACTAAAGATGGTTGGTTGACAAATAATACAGATCAAAAGACAATATAGAGAGTTGATATATTAAATATTATAAAATCAGACAGTACAGATGATTTGATTTATTAAATAAGTATAAAATCAAGAAGACAATACTAAGATAATAGTTGACTATTAAATATTAGTGAGTAAAGACAATGCTAAAGATGGTTGGTTGTTAAATGACATAAATCAAGACTATTATACAAAGGAGTTACATTTTATTAAATGATATGCAAAATCAAAGACGTACTAGAGATGGATGAATGTAAATAATATAAATAAAGTGTAATGTAGCGAGTTATTATTAAACAACAAAATCAAAGTGTAATACTAAGTTGTGTAAATAATATAAAAGCCAGATGTCATAAGTGTTGTTAATAAAATAATATAAATCAAGATAATACCAAAACAAATGATTTATTAAATATTTGCAATCAAAGTAATACTAAAATGTAAATCAACTATCATCATCCATCAAAGACAATACTAAAAGATGATATTAAAGATAGCAAAATCAAGGACAATGCTAAGAGTTGACTATTAAAATAATATGATGGGACAATTCTAAAGATGGTTGGCTATTAAATAATATAAAATCAAGAATAATACTAAAGAGTTGACTATTAAATAATATAAAATCAAGACAATACCCCAAAGATGATTTGACTATTAAAATAATATAAAATCCAAGACAATACTAAAGATAGTTGCTGTTAAATAATATAAATCAAGACAATACTAAAGAAGTTGACTGTTAAATAATATAAAACTGGAGACAATTAAATAGCTACAAAACACATCAAACGGCAGGAGCGCCTAGAAGATTTTTCGTCCTGGAACGCAATTTGAACATGCATCACCACATGAAAACCAAAATAACGAGCTTGTCAACTGATCTACAAACCATATATATATATTTGATGATTTTGTAATATATAATGTAGCGTAAATAGACTGATTTCATTTGTATGTATAGTGAAAGAACAAATTCTTCACTTCTATTGTATTTTGTGATAGAAACTTAATTTAGTCAAAGCATTTCTTGTGTATTGTGTTATTTTTATTATGTAAATCTCTAGTATTTTGTAACTTATTATTTAAAATGTTTTACGTGTTTCGCTCAACTCAGTTGACAATCACTTGTCACAACTAACTCAACTGTAGGAAAGAATATTGCTGTAGACAATGTGTGACAATGCAAGGACATTCTCTAAAACTAATCTTATTATTTTATGGTTTGTTATTTTGTACTGTTATTTTCTATAATTTTATACTATATATAGGTGAAGATTCAATCCCGATAATTAAACGGACTATTTGAGCTGGTATCATGTTTATCTAGGGAAATGATTTGACTGCGTAAGAATGAATATATCTTCAGCTGAATGAAAATGATATTATTTTGGCAATTATCATTCTGGCAAATCAAGGAGTCAAGTCATAATGTTACATCTTATGTAAAGGAACTTGTAAACTAGCCCTACAAAATGAGTGCACGGAACAATGTTCAAATGTTAGAGGAGATCAAATGAGAGCTTCAGTACATATAATGTTTTTGTAGGGATGTTAATATAAATAACTTAGGATTGTTATATTGACATGATATAATATTTATATTTATTATATATTCTAACTTTCAAATTAATCAGTGTCGATTAAGTAATAGTACGAAAAAATTTTTATAAATAATAAGTACCACGTTAATTCTGTTTGATTTGGTAAGGACCTCTTCTTTACTAGCTAATGACTCAAAGGCGTATACTAGTGGGATAAAAGATTATTAATTTCTATTCTAAGACTGTATGATATTTTGTACGTTATGTATCAACTTCCACAACTAATCAAGTATCTCGTTAGTAATAGTATGAACAAATAATGTCTAAAATGTAAGTACAGGTTACTCAATATTTTGACCAGGCCATATATATATATATATATATATGTAATATATATATATATATATATATATATACCACAGGATCTAACAAGAGTTAGAGAGGAGGAGAACAGAAAGTAAAAAACAGAAGAAGTTAGAGGGCAGTAAACTAGCGAAGACAAAGATCGCCATCAGCGCAGGAGTGCAAAGACAGGACATTTGGTATGCGAGCAAGATGGAAGGAAAGTAGTTGAGAAGAAGAAGGGTCACCATCATTAGAACAAAAAGAGCGAAGATCGTGCTGATCAGGCAGAAGACTGTACGATCGAACCCGGAAGAAGTGTTTCTTCTTTAGAGTCATGGGGAAATCTATAAAATGACAGCCTGTTGTTAAATACCTGCATCTAGAGTGAAGCTGTTGGGTCGTGCTCTTTAGGACAACCAGAACATAGCTGACAAAACGATATCAGAAAAACGATGATGCTGAACCTTGAGAATCCAGATATTCAAGATCATTATTGTTAAAACGATTCATTACATTATAGCAGACAACGCAAAGAAGAAAGTCGTAGTGATCGGCTCAACCGCATACTTCAATTCTGGCCAGAAGATTCAACGACGATGTGCTTTGACAACAAAAGAGCGAAGGTTGTGATGAACACACGCCAGGGCGGAAGTCTGAACCGCTGTGCAGAGGCACAGCTTGGTAGCTGAGCGAAAGATCGCGACTCATGACCTTCAGAGACGATTTCTTCAGAAGACTGGAGCAACGTGCAGCCAATGCCACATTTTTGGACTATTGGCATGTTTTTCTGGGTAATATACATCAATTTTTAGTGATTGAGAGTAATAAAAACATGGACTAATTTTGAGTTGTGAAATATTTACAATATTCAGGTGATATGCATAACTCAAATTAAAGTAATAAATAGTTTATCCATCTTGTTACTAATTAGTCACAATAATTATTCAGATCAGTTATCATTCACCTAAAATCTTGGTTTGTATTAAGACAGAAGTGTGGAAGAGAGTGATATTATATTAAAAATCAAGAACATAGAATCGGTGGACGATAACGAGCGCTTTTCTTTGGCATATTTTTCTTGAACTTATTATAGCACCATAGGACCTTGTACCAGCAGTTGGCCGTCAGGTTAGCTACGATCTATTACTTCAATCTTTTGGTTGCCGTGTCCAGGATATTTCTATCATTCCCTGCCTGGACTACTGCAAGCGCCTACACTTAAACAAGAACACAGAAATCAATATACATTTAAAAATATTACGTCATATCTTATTATGATTATGGTAAGCCAAATAAAATTAGCACTCAACAAATTATCGATTATTTATATTTACCGTTCAAAATTATCGATTTTTGTAATCAATCTGTTAAAATAAACATTAAATATTTTTTGTATATACTGTTGCAAAATAAATGTCACAATCAGATCCAACCTTGCCAGTTATCTTCTACAATTGCTTTGGCTAAATATAAGTTTGAACTTGTTTGACTTTTAATATAGTCATCCTAAATTGCGGGTTTTGTATAGAGCAGACAGACACCTGCAGAAACATATATCAGCTGAACCGCAAAACACCAGTATTTGCGCAGTATCGTGCAATATGATAATCTGGCATCATTCGATAGCCCATTCCAAACCTGTTTTCAGCGATCATCAGCTGCCACAATCTGCTCAATGCTTACCAATCCCGTCATGCCTAGTGACACATGGGACTTCAGGACCTCCATGCTCTCCTGTGCCGTGCAACCTTCAGCGCAGGCCCCACGTCCAATTCTGTTGTCAGTTCTCTTCATCATGCGCCCTCCATGTTGTCCGTGGTCTGCCTTTCTTTCTCTTTCCTCTGGTGTCCAGTGAGCTATCCCTTCTCAGGCTTTGTTCTTGTCTCCCATTCTCTGCATGTCGAGCCATTTCCATCTTCTCTTTTTAGTATGTCATTCATTGCCTCTTGTCTTGTGTCTTGGAGTAATCTGCTCCAATAGGATCTACAAACAACATCTGCCATCATCGTCTCAATAAGGAGGTAACTTCCTTCAGTTATCTACCCATTGGTCAATCAGAACCGCCGGAAAGTTGATGAACTTGGTTCTTAACGTTCTACCAGCCGACGTTCTCAAATTTATACGAACAGTTGGGAACTATCAGGTCTCATTTTAAAGATAAATGCGTACTTGTCTACGTTCACCTTTTCCCAGCTTAGATACGACGAACCCCTTAGATTGGACATTTAACTTAGAGACTACGTTACCCCAAAGTTGAATCGTTTCCAAAATAATGATAGTCACCATACGGTGTGAACATGAGACAGAGTGACCTTAGGTTCTTTCACGCTTAGTCAGCAGCTTATATTGAACAAGCCAAAATTAATTAATACAGAAAGATTTCGACGACTTTTATGCAAGACATGTAGGACAACGACAGATGTGACACATGTCACTATAATCGTCCAAATACCAAAAACACGTTGTTGAATCTATCCCCATACAAACTTTATTTTACATATCATATCATGCAGTTTTCCTATCGGTCCAGTATTACAGCCTTACAACAGGCGACGACAACGTTTTACTTTTAATTCATTTTCTTCTATTTGATATATCACCACAATAAAATATATCATATATTGCCAAACTGTATTTGGTATTTATATAAATGTATGTATGTTTGGTTGTTATATATATTTATATATATATAAATATATATATATATATATATATATATATATATATATATATATATATATATATATATATAATAATTCCTCTTCATGGGTATACGTTACATAGGGCTGCAAGTATTTCTCCATGCCGCTCTGTCCTGTTCAACTCCTTCAATCTCCTCCATAGAACTAGAGACAAATATTTCTGCTACTCTCTCTCAGCAAAAGTTCATTTCAGAGTCTCCATAAGTCGAATCTCTCTTGAACCTTGCATTCCATATTATTCCTCTTTGATAATATGCGTTGATCATTTCTCCTCAAAGTGTGCTAACTTATATCTCCATCTTCTCTCTTATAACAGTTATTACTGATAGTTGACAGACATATCTCTGGGTTCATCACTTCTCCTGAATTCGTTCCATTTTATATTCATTATTACCATCTATCTGTTTTCAAATTCATTCCAGCACTTTCTATATCTTACTAGTCATGCACCAACTCCTCATGCATATGTTAGGATTCAAGTAACATTTGAATTGAAGAATTCGTAATTTAGTTTTTGTCTACTATATAACTTGCAGTTCCATATTTATTAGACTTTTAAAAATTTGATGCGCTTTGCCAATTCGTTTCCTCAGTACAACACTTTTAACAGTTTATGTACAATCAAAGGTACTACCCAAATAGGTAACTCTTTGTATTATTTTATTATTTTAGATTCAGTGTTATATCTGCATTGCCTATAGGTGTCTTCGTATATTTGTTTTTTTTTTTCATAGCTTATATGCAGTCAACACTGATGCTATAGATGACAAGTTATATATATATATATATCTACGTGTACCTGTCTCTCTATGTCATGTAGTATATCACCATTAATACCTGTCTCTATGTATATCATAGTAGATTCACATCTGGTAAACTAAGAATAACGCTAATATATTATCTAAACACACACACACCACACCCTCTATAAGTGATCATATCTGCATGCATTATATACCAGAAATCTCGTCTTTACCCCACCCTTTTTATCAGTACTAATTATAACATCTGTCCACATACCTTATATAAGTAAATACTGGGCATACTTTAACTTATATCATAAATCATCCCTTTTTACCCTCCTCCTCCTTTGTATATCTACCTGCCTATACAGTCACACAGATAAACATATATAAGTAAACCTTATGACGTGATACCTTTACAGCCGCTCATACACAATTATATACACAAAATATACTCTTCATTTACGTTTACCTACTTTAACGACTGATGAAATATATGAACATTACCTTACAGACAAGCACATCAGAAGTCAATAAACGTTTTAAAAATATTACGTCATATGTAAATATATCTTAGGGTTAACAAAAATAAACAATATCACAAAAACAAAACAAACAATTTTATTGGGTTTTAAAAGAAAATGAATTCTGTTATGATCAAATATTTTTTTAATTTATTTTTACCAAAAAAAAATATTTCATCGATTGATATGTTCACTCTTTAAACAAAATTCAAATATCCAATGCATATAACTTCTGTCTCTCTCTCTCTCTCTCTTTGCCTGTTGCGCCTTCTGGCATTTAGAGCAGCAACAAACAATCTTACCATTCTTCCCTGTTCATGGCCTTCTCTGTGTGTGTTCAGCTATGATTCATTTCCTTCCAGCACTCTTATCATGGAATATCCTCAGGTCATCTTGGGTCTTCGCTTTCGCCTACCCTCTGAGTCCATCTCGGTGCCGATTTTCGTTATCCGAGCCAATCTCCATGCGCATCCCACATGTCCAATCCATCTCAGCGTCGTCTTCGGATGATAGGTGCCATATTCTCTTATTGGCATCGATGCAAGCAATTCTTGGTCCAGAGATAATGAGTCGCAGTACACGCGTAAGATTTTCATAGACAAGTTGTATGAAGAGCAGGAAGTCTGGACATATCCTGTTCTGTCATTCTCAGCATTCCGATCCGTAGCAAGTTGACAACCTTTACAGCTATTTATAGATGCAGTGGTTCTGATGCTGTATTGGGCGAGATTTCCAGGCGGTCTGAAGGGTCATGAATGCACTTCGTGCTTACTCAGTCTGTTTTTGCAGATCATCCTTCATTTGCTAATAACACTTCCAAGGTATGTAAGCGATTTGTATCTCAGAGGTTTGCTAGTTTGACTAATTGCTGGGGTTGCTATGTTCAGTCATTACTTCAGTTTCTTCTGGTATTTTCAGCCCAACCATCTCACTATATTAGTTAAGGCGCTTGGATTAACACTTTCCTGGAATGTATCTCTGTAATAACTATGAATAGGGTGCGATGTCATCTGCAATCCTAGGTCTTCCAGTGGATGTGAGCGTCCATCAATACCTCTTGCCTTATCTTCGTTGTTTACGCATCACCCAATCTATGACAGTGTTGAATAATAGGGCTGACCTAACACATCGCCCTTCATGCCCTTCTGTTTTTATATGACTTTAGTTCTGAAGTTTCAACACTGCATCTAAATACTGCTATCAGCAGCTTTTTATAATATTTATAAAACAGTGAGTTCCATGTCTTAAGATTATAGACTTTCATGATTGTGTGCTGTCAAAGCCTTTCAAAATCTACAAAGTTGATATAGAGTTGCTTTGCCATTCTGTGCATTGCTCTATGATGTTTAAAGTGAATATTTGTCTCTGTCCGTCTCTACGAAATCTGTATTCCTTTCTAAGTTTCTATCCTAACGTCAATGTACGTTGTACATTGATTTTATGTATCTTTTACTTAGGACAGAAAGCAGTGTTATTCCATGCCAATTATTACAATCATAAGGAGCCTTTTGTTATCTTGGTGTTAGCTCCTCTGTTCCTGCATCAGGTATTATTTAGAGCATTCCATATATTAGTAACAAGAGGTTACCAATATAATAGCTGCAAGTTCTGGAGTCTATTTTGAATAGTTCTGTGTTTAAGATTATCTCATTCCTGGTGCCTTGTTATTCTTAAATTTTAATTGCTGTAATGATCTCATCCCAGCCTGGAGTGTTTCAATGTCAATTTCTAAATTCCTCTGTTGGTTCTGGTATGTCTACTATAATTTGGAAGAATTGGTCTGTTTAGCAATTCTTTAAATGCTCTGTCCATCGTATTTCTTGTTCCTTTTCCGTTGTCAATAGTATTCCATTTCTTATCTTTGTAGAGAGTATTTGATCTCCTGTAATGTTTCCCTTATTAACTTTTGTAATTTTATTTTTTATTCCCTAGTCACACTTTTTTTATATTTATGCTACCTATCATAGGTCTTCAACATACATTCTTTTGTCAAAAGCTCTCACAGCCCGTTTTGATTTCTTCACTTGCCTTTTGTACCTGTTCTTAGTATCTTGCTTTCAGTCTTTTCGGACTTTGCTTCTAACAATTTCTTTTAATATTCTTCGGCTGTCTATTTTCCATGTTGTTGGTGTTATCCATTCTTTTCTTTTCTTTGTGCGGTACCTAGACATGTTTTCTGCTGCTCTTGTATATATAGATGCCTGACGTCCATGTTTCTGTTTATCTATGTTGTCAGTTTCATCCGTAGTTTCATTCTTTTTCTAGAATAAGTCTGTTCCTTTATCTGCATTATAAACCTCCATGCTTCGTGTCTTTTAGTCTATCCACATCAGACCTCTTTTGGAAGTTTTCTGTTGTCCTGTTTTTCTTAGTTTAGAGTTTCGACCACAGCTGTGACTGAGTGGTGGTCACTTTCTAACATCATGCACCTCTCTCCTATTTACAACATCCGCGTTGAGACGTCTCCAGGGTCGTGATCATTATATATGGTCTATTGGATTTTTATCTCTGCCAAGTAGAATATATGTTAATTTGTGGATATCTAAATGTTGAAATAGGGTTCCTCCCCTATAACGAGATTATTCATGCTACAGAAGTTTACCTAAACGTTTCCCCATTTTCGTTCATCATACCACACATATATTTTTATAGTTCTATAACTATGGTATTTGTCTTGTCGACCTTCCATTTAGATCTCCATATGGCTAATGTATCATGGGATGGTGACATATAATTCTGCTTGTAGGTTTTTCGTATTACGAGTCTTCTTTGTATCTTCGCTATCATTAGTTGGCACTGCATTGTAGGATTGTGATCATTTGTATGCTTCCCTTTAGTCTGATGTAATCAAGCACGGCTGCTGATGGAGTTTCCATTCCTAACAGGCACTTTCACACTTCCCTTTCTTGGGATTACTGCTACCTCATACATAGTGCATAGGTCATCATCTCGTCCAGGAAAAAGGACTGTTTCACCTGTTGCAGTGGTACTTCTTCCATTTCCTGTCCATCTGCTCTGTAACCCTAGGATATATGAATTATATCTTTATATGTTTGTAAATCATTTGTGATAGTTTCCGGTTTCGTACATTTGTTTCTTACATTTCATCCAATTCTGGTCTTGGTTTGCAGTCAGACTTCAAATCATCATGAAAGTAGCTTCCTTTCAGCCTCTGCCCCAGTCATGTGAGTGTGTGTCTGGTAGCCCTTCATGCATCAAATGATTGTATGTTTCATTCATTTGTTCGTAACTTTAATTTCTTTTTTAAAGGATAGGATCATTGGTCCCAAGCCTTCCCCCAACCTGGAGATCAGAGCCATGCTTCATCTGTCCTCTTTGTTGACCTTTCCCGGCTTGGTAACCTTAAAGACACATAAGTTCCCCCATAATCATGCTGTATCATTGGAGCCACCTCAGCTCCCACCACTACAGGAAAGAGCTGGCCTCATGGGAGGGACAATATAATATATACAATATCTAAATAAAAAATTATCTGCTTTAATAACCATACAAATTTATCTCCTTATGCCAAACAAGTTATTCTCATATTAAATTTCTCTTTATAATTTTACACATTAGAATTTGGACTTTTTTTATATAAACCATATTGCTATCCTTATTTTAGTTGCCTACTATATAAGAATGGTGACGATACCACCACTCAGTATATTGCTCCTGCCTATCACTATTTATTTTATATATACATATATATACATATATATATATATATATATATATATATATATATATAAATTAAACAATTATCTTCAATTAGTAACCCAAAAATTCCTCCCCCTTAAATAAACCAAGCAGATTATCTCCTTTAGTACGTCCTTACCTGTGGCCTTAATTCTGCCGACGCCTAGGGACAGCTGTGAGTATATTTCTTTTTATACATCTGTAGCCACTATATTAGGGCCTTAGTTCTGCATGACCTACTACTAACCTGATATAAATAAATAGATAGGATACGTTTGCCTGTGATAAATCAGTAGAAATTTTGGGTGTGACCTTGTTTGACCGCAGTCTGTGTTCTGGGAACTGTGGCCAAGGTATGTGCATTGTCAAGGCACATAAAGGTTCAGAGCGGCTAATGAGAAGCCATAGCTGAAACTCGGCCCAACATCGAGCAACGACTGCTTGTCATCCTGCTTATCAGACACTGGTCCTCTCCACCACCTGAATATGCAATGACCAACCTCACTGTCCAGCAAAACATAAATTGAAAGACAGAGAGAATACAGAACGAAGCTACTGCACCATCCTCGGTTGCGCAAGGGATGCACCCTGTGTGGCGATGAGAGTTTCTCCTGGATTTTTTTCGACCATGGGTATAAGTCACGAATAGCTAAAGTACGTACTGTCTCAAAATAAGTGCCAAGGATCACCCATTGCGCGAACAGCTCAGCGCCGGTAGTGGACATCCCAGTTCAAAGCAGGGCAAGTCGCTTGGGTTGGCCGTGCCTGAATGCTATTCGCTGGTATGCGGGCTCAATAATATTGACTATGGAAGAATGGATACCGATATCTTCATTATGCTGGAACCTCTTTCAACCATCATTAAATTTGACAGCAGTCGCGAGGAAATCCACCCGCGGCGTTCAGGTGCAGACGTCAAAGCCATCTCCGATTAAAACTGCAATGCGAGACGACGTTGTGATCTACACGGATGGATCGGTAGTTCGTCACGAAAAAAGTCTGCAAGAGCATTCTCTGCAGCTCATGGCCAGAATGGTCAAAAGCCAGTGGTGCATTCCAGTATGACAACAAGCAGCATGACAATGGAAGTGACAGCGGTGACAATGCACTACTCTGGCTAAGTCACAAACTACACTCTATGCGTACGCGATACAGGTGACTCGGTGAGTATGATCCGAAAGGTGGAGGCCGATTCGGTGCGCAGGCAATGGACAGATCACTACAGGCGTAAACAATTTGCAGGAGTACTTGTCTTTGTTCAGGGCACATTGGTGTCGTTGTAATGAGAGAGCAGACAGACTATTTAGCTCTGCCGCTATATCAGAGGGCCAACCAATGGATTAAGAGCTGACATTGTAAGACGCCATCATAGAAGCTGTACAGAAGGCCTTAGTAAACCATTCCACGTCAACTACTGAGTGCGAGAACTGGGTTGAAGATTGGTGTGGCAAAAAAAGACAGCTCTTTGGGTATACAAAGTAAACTCATCAATCAAAATAGAGCTTTAAGTACAGTCAGTCACTGGACGCTGGCCAGAATGTGCAAAGGAAGATCAAGCACCTGGACATGTGGAGTGCAATGAAGATATTCCAAACTGAAACTGAAAAACAGGATGATGAACTGACATACATGTGCATATTCTAATCTACATTAACGTCTATATTCCTAAAATTAATGCATATATTAGTTGCTTATAAATTGATTCTTGAATTCTAAGTCAAATTCAAATAATCAATTATATTGTTCTTAGTTCAATGTTTGTCAGACACCACAAACAGATATTTACAATTCGATTAAGATATTTAAATATATTATAAATATATCACACACAGATTTGAATCAATGTGTCTTCTTGAACTCATATACTAAAGGTTCATGCTCAGTCTCTACCTATTGAAGTCTACATTGAAGGCATTAGGGAACATAACCTCGAACTAATATAATGCGACAATCGCATATGCAGGTGATAAGTGAAGGCAATTACGCAGACATATTCATCCTGCAGGTAGAATGAAACAGTTTAATTGTGTGGATTCTTGTAAAGAGATGAATATGTATTCATATTACTATGGACACGATAAGGCAAACAAAATTGAAATTTACACTACAACCTACCACGTATGTGTGGTATCAGTCTTCTTCTTCGAGCCAACCATGTCACCGCCTGTTAGCCACTCTGTGTCATTTATATGTGTGATCTGAGCCTGGAAGCGATTGTACGTTGTGCCAGATTATGCGCCTACAAATAGGTCGCTTGTCAATTTCTGCGATGCTTTTATTTACTAGCGCGTAGCTTCACTGGGTCCTGCATCAGTCTGTATAAACTGTGCTTGCAGATCGTAGTAGGTACTATTCTTTACTTTCCTTGCAATTCCGTCACACAGGCAGTACAGGAGTCTAGAACACTTGTGAAGTGAAGTTGATTGCCCAATCTTGTATAAACAATTAAAGTCAAAACTATGGTTATTATATTTTTAATGCCCTAAAAACCAAGTTTGAGATAAGAAGTATTATTAATAGTTGCCTGCGCAAAATCGCATATATTGCACAAGTTCATTGTGGCTGAGAGTTGTAGCACCTTTAAATCAATGAACTGTTGAGGGAAGATGAAGATTAGTAGACATACTGGCAGAAAGCCATAAACTAATATAGCGGGAACATGCCTTTAGTGGTTACTATAAGGGACTGAGCAGATCAAACCAAAGCACACATAGAGAAGAAGACCTACGCTACGGCAAACAACTGGGCCTCAGTTTGGGGACATGGAATATGAATAGTCCCAGAACGAGGAAATGGCTGGAACCCCATGGTTGATGGCCTGCGTTTTCGCGAGGACGGGAAGGAAGAAAAAACAACAAGGCATAATATGCAGTCTTTAAACGGTATCAAGCGTATGCATGTTTGTTTTAGATTTGGTTTTGGATTTAGTCGTCAGATCACCATCACTGCACGTCGAACAAATTAGTCCATAAGTATACGATCTCTCCTCAGTGTCCCATCAGCGTGGCGACTAACGACACCAGTTCCTTTGTTCAGTTTCTGAATTCTTCTTTGTCTGCCAGCATGGCGTTTCTTGTCGAGCTACCACATAACTTTGAGTTCTTGCGGTCTGGTTAGTGTTGTGGATGCACCGCTTCTATTACGTGAATCATATTACACGCCCTCTCA